>JAULBS010106383.1:3883-15509 GCA_032355785.1 Symmetromphalus regularis | reverse complement strand
GCCCACAAGTCGTAACATGCACATCCACAATGGATCCAGTTTCATACTAATTATAGCAATAATAGTACAATGACTGGGTCAGCAGATCAACGTACAGCCAATTTGCATGTTTCACTAGTTTAACAAAATGGACACCTGTATTGCTATAGTTTATATTAATTACTGAAAACAGACCTCTTTCGTAACGGACTACATTAAGCTGCTACACCTAGCAATGTCAAGGTTAATAGTGACGTCATACCTATAAGTGGAACTAGTTCTACTGATTCCCTCCATCCCTTTCCTAAATACTGGGGAGACCTCTGCTACGAACTTTATTAGGAGCTGATGGTACCTCAATAGGTAGAGTGTCCGCCTATGAAGCTGTCAGTCGTCAGATCGATCCTTCTCAGTGGATCCATTTGAAGTTTGGGCTATTTTCCTTTCCAACCAGTGGACCACAACTGGTTCATCAAAGGCCGAGGTATGTGCTGTCCTTCTGTGGGAAAGTGTGTATAAAAGATAATAGACCCCTTGCTGCATATTGGAAAGAGTAGCCTATGTAGGAACAGCGGGTTTCCTCAAAAGAAATATGTCAGAATTACCGTATGTTTGACGTCCAATAACCGATGATAAGATAAAAATGAAAGTGGTTTAGAGGCGTCGAAAAATAAAACAAGCTTTACAAATTGTATTAAAATACTGACATTAAGAGAGTCGATTGACCAGAAACAATTATTTTAAGGCTTAATTTGACAATGGGGCCTACCTGAGTTGTATAACACCTCTATATATTTTCGATCAGCTTCAAACAACACAGAAAGCCAGGTACGTCCATTGTTGATAATGAACACAGTTTAATAGCGTGTGTGGGCTATGACGGACAACAGCTGTGCATATGTTTGTTGATGTTAGATAGTGATAAGCAATAACAAGTGTTGGTTTCCCAACCTACATTCACAATATCCGGATTAACAGCTGTGAGACTTGCTATCGATCTCAGTCTGCTGTCGATTTTCCGTTCCAGCTGTGTTCCAAGACTGGTATGTCAATAACAAAGTGAAGTTTGTTTTACTTAACGACGCCTCAAGAGCACATTGATTTTTATCCGACGTCAAACATATGGTCATTCCTACATATTTATTTAGAGGTATCCCGCTGCTGCCACATAGGCTACTCTATCCGATAAGCAGCAATGAGTCTTTTATATGGGTTTCTATTCTAGCTGTACCCCATGACTGGTATATCAGTAGCAATGGCACATACAGACCGTTAAGTGCATATAAAAGACCCGTTACTGCTAATACAAAATATACCGAACCCGGTGGCAAAGTGGTTAAGCTATCGGACTCGTGGCTGGTAGATACAGTGATCGAATCTCAGTCGAGACATGGAATTTTTAATCTCAGAATCGGCTCTAACCTAGAGTGAGTGCTCCTCAAGGCTCGTTGGGTAGGTGTATACCACTTACACCGACCAGTGGTCCACAACTGGTTTATCAAAGGCTGTGTTTGTTCTTTATTACCCTGTGGGAAAGCATATATATAAGATGCCTTGCTGATTACCGATAAGAGTTGCTATATTAGTGTGGTGGCATCGGGTTTCGTATCTCATACTAACACTAAATCGGAGCTAATACCAACTGGGGCGTTCTTGAACCTTTTGTGGGTGTAAATACCTGTAAAAATGTTAAACAAATGAAAGGATTG
The DNA here is from genome assembly GCA_032355785.1 of Symmetromphalus regularis. Lineage (NCBI taxonomy): Eukaryota > Metazoa > Mollusca > Gastropoda > Neomphalida > Neomphalidae > Symmetromphalus > Symmetromphalus regularis. The sequence goes on along the minus strand of JAULBS010106383.1, from coordinate 13,821 downwards.
TTTGTTTAACGATAACAGGTCCGTTCGCAGGTGGGTTCGACGGATGCGCACGCACCCCCGTAAATCTGTCGAGGTCCGTAAATGCAAATTTGGATTGACGCTAATTTATCAGAATAACGTTAAAAACGAAAATAAAACATTCGGGCTTCACAAACGCACCCCTCTAAAGAAAATCCTGCGTACGGGCCTGGGCAATACACGTCAAATTGGTATATTATACTGTACATAAATTTATGTTTTCATTGAATTACATTGCCATATATTCGTGTCAAATTCAATAAAATTTGACAAAGATTTAGAAGCTTGCTAGAGACTTAGATGTACCCCCAATGAATTCTAGACTTAGAAGCTTGCTGCCAATAGACTGGTTGTCTGAATATGATTTTGTAAAAAGGCTAGAATTAATAGACAGTTAAATAACCAATCATGATTAGATTGGTTTTAAGGATTTGACTCCTGTTATTTTTATTGAAAGGAAAGGATTGTTTAACGACATCCCAGTACATTGTTTATTCAGCTGTTATTAGGTGTCAGACATTTACCAAGAAAACCAAAAACCACAACAACAAAACAAACAGAAAAAAACCAAACAACATGTTTATTACATCAGTTTAAATGTCAGATTTTCTTCATTAAAGTTATATTATTTTCCTATAAGTACAACTCGTTTCACACTTCTAATCCAGTCATCTACAATTTGCTCCAACAAACCAAGAGGAACAGGTCCATGAGTTAGAATAGTGCTATGGAAGTCTTTAATGTCAAACTGTGCACCTGAAGTTAGAAAAAAATGGGTCATTAAGTAAGTACAGGACCTGCGGAGTACATTTAAAAGAGGGGGGGGGGGGGGGGGAGGCACGGCAAAGTTGATAACCCAACACCAACCGCGGTCCTGTAAGAACCACCCTCCCTTATATTCCGAAAACATTCCGGATTTCGGTCACCAAGACTGAACATATGTTTGTTCAGCGAAAAGTGGCTGAAATAATTTAATTTTTGTATATCACATCTGTATTTGTAGGTGTATAGATAATATGTATGCAAAAATTAATTTAAAAAAAAAAGGTATTACATTACAATTGGTTTAATCTACCGTAAAGAGGTAAAATAAGTGCAGATGATCACCATTTTGGAAAATAGACGCCATTGTAGTCACGTGACCTATAACAAAATTAACTCGTGGCATGATATCCCAACAAAGTACCATATATCATGCTTTTGTTACTAACAGCTCACTTAATTCGTATATAAAATATTTTTAACAATTACAATCATTAATAACAAAATATCTAGCAATGCATAGTGAAACTTCATGCAATAAAATGCAGATAGCCAATTTAACCGATAAAAAATAGTCTAACTATACAGATTTAAAAATGATGTATATTTATTTTAAAGTGGCATGTTAACAGTTTTACCTAGAATGTTCTTTGCTTTTTGTCGCAGTTCCTTTATCTTTAGTTCCCCAATCTTATAAGCGCATGCCTGGCCAGGCCACGTGATATACCGATCCACTTCCTGTGCGACTTCGTTGGGTCCAAGAGGAATGTATTTTAACAAATATTCAATGGCTTCATCACGTGTCCATCTGCGGAATAATGATAAGTAAATATAAGATATACAGAGCCAGTGGCAGATCAAGGCGGGAACCCCAGCCTCGCCACTATAGTTTGCGATTTAAATAACATTAAAACAATTATTATTATTATTTCTAACGTTAAAGAATTCGAATATTATTGGGGCCACCTAAATTGATTTTCTGGATCCACCAGTGACTAATATATTCCAGTGGAAAATTTCATAGTCCAAAATTAATCCAGCTAGCAATTTCAAATCAGTGACCTGTAAATAATTCTATTAGCATAAAATGTTTTTAACGAAATAAAAGTGAAATGTACACACTATGTATTATTGTACACTGAAACACTTTGAAAATGCAACACACAATACGAAGAGACGTAAAGAGTTGAGTTTTCAAAGTGTTTGAATATATATATTTCACTTATCACACACAGGCACCTAATTCAGGAGCAGAAGGAATACATTCCGTAATGTATTCCTTCTGCTCCTGAATTAGGTGCCTGTAAGTTCAAAATGTTAGTAAAAGTTACATCATAATTTATCAAATTATTAATACCAAATTATTTGGTTGTATGATATTAAACCTATTATTCTATTATATTGTATAATATCAGATTTATTACTCCTTGTTAACCCATGCGCAGTTTGGGCTTTTTCCGTTTCAACCAGTGGTCTACAACTGGTTCATCAAAGGCCGTGGTATATGTGCTGTCCTGTCTGTGGGACTGTGCATATAAAATACCCCTTGCTGCTTATCAGAAAGAGTAGCCTATGCGGCATCATCGGGTTTCCTCTAAATAAATGTCAGAACGACCACATGATTTACGTCCAATAGCCGATGATAAAATAAAAATAAATCTGCTCAAAAGGCGTCGTTAAATAAAACAAACTTTACTTTTACTCTTTGTTAATACATTATTATAGCACATTATTAATTAATATTATGTAATACTAAACGTATTATTCCATTATTTAATAATGTAATATTAGGTGTATTATCCCTTGTTAATAACCTATTACAAAAGTTATTACCATAATATTAATTTGAATAGTGCAATACTGAATTTATTACCCCATCTCGTGTAGACCAGTATCGACTACCAAACGACAAGCTCTCCAGATATCATAACCATATCTGCCCATCCTGAAAAGAAAACAGAAATTGATAATTCTTTATATCATGTCGGGTTGATCCCCTTAAGCTATTCTCTTTGCTGCCAATGAGCAACAAATGGTGCAATAGAGGCCATGGTATATGCTGTCCTGTCTGTAGAAAAGCACATGTAAAAGATACCTTTCTGTTAATCATAAAGAGTAGCTTATCTGATTGAGCAGATTTCCTCTGAACACAATGAGCAAGAGAGAAAATCGCTTTCTGGAAGTTGAGAGACGGGGCATCTCCCTTGTACACAAAGTGGGGGATTTGTCCCCCATACCCTCATGGATCGACGCCCCTGAATAGATCCCTTGTGTACTTCGGTATATTTGCTCTAAGACTATCTGGTTAAGTGTTACATTGATATCATAAAGAGAAATACTGGAAAAAATTATTATTTAAGTATTTTAATTTCAATTTTTCGAAGCTAAACAATGGATGGATAATTATATGGGCATTCCCTCTGTACAAAAAGTGGCGGATGTGTCCCCCCCCCATCCACCCAGGATTGACGCCTCTGGCCGTGAGCTACAAAAATACGCTAAGTTTGATATTTAATAGTTGCTGAATAAACAATGTCCTGGAATGCCATTAAACAAACAATCCTTTTTTTTTTTTTTTTTAATACAGTTTATTGTGCACATCACAGGTTCAGCAGTTATAGGAGTATTTTCTCAGTACCACACCTCCTAAAAATTCGTATTTCTGCTACTGTGCCATGCAGGGCCGGTTTTAGACCCTGGGTGCCGGGGTACTTCAGATTCGGGGACCACTCTGTATAGAAATTGAATTACATGACTAATAAAAAAAAAAAAAAAAAAATGAATGAATAGAACTAATTTTAAAATTATTAAATTTTCTATTAGGAAAGTCCTTAGTCCGGGGGCCCATATGGCGGGGAGGGGGGCAGAGCAACTGGCCCCCTTTCCCCGATATAAACTCGGCCCTGGTGCAAGGCGTATCTTTCAAAACATGTTACGATAGGTAATCTTGCAACCAGATACGAAAAAGCAAGAAAAAGAAAGCCACCAACATGATAACAACTCTGTCATATAAATCAATGTTATACCGCTCCATGTCGTAAAGTAATGACGTATAATTAAATTATACGAGCGAACATGTAGACAAACACGTCTGGATAAAGAAATACGATGTGGTCGGGCAAAAGCGGATAATGAAGGATTCCAACAATTTTATTCTCTATTATATATTTTTTATTGCTCCCAGATCATTTGACAGTGTCAAGGTTGGAATGGCTTGGTTCACTGTCTTACAATAAATGTGCAGGCGCGGATGCAGGATTGTTGAAAGGGGGGTGTCCAAATGTGATGGATTATGGTTAATTTTTATGTCCTTCATCTAGTAAAATGTAACCCCTCCCCCCAAAAAGCCAAACAAAAGAAGAAGGAAAAACACAAGGAAAGGGGGTCTGGACCCGTGGATTCCCCTGGATCCGCTACTAATGTGCATTATTAAAACAGTTAATAATCTCTAAATATATATATATATTAAACATGAATAATATATATAAAAGAGTAATAATAATAATATCAGTATATATTTATTTCAGGTAATAAAAGAGAGAAGTAGACAGAAATGTTCTATTATAATTTGGTCGTAATTAACCTTGGTCCCCCTTCCAATAATAATTTTTTTTTAAATCATTAAAATATCTTTGAATCATCTGTCTTTATTTTTATTATTTTAACCAATAAAGCTGTTATAAGCACGCAGAACCAGCTAATATGAAAACTATAATGTAATAAGGTATCACTGATAAACACATGTATACTTACAACTCATAATCATCTCTGTATAATCCCATCTCCTGACCCAGAGCTTCAGCGTACAACGCCCAGCCCTGAAAACAGAATACACCACCCATATATCCACCCATGCCCAATACCTTCATTAATTTTCATTAACACTTCATAGAATAATTATTTTTAATCAGTATATTCCTATATAACATGAGCGACAATCGCTTCCTGGAGGGGGGGGGGGGGATTCAGAGGGGCCTCTTCGAAGTGGAGCTGATAAATTTTTTGTAATATCCATGGTTTTTGAAATGCCTTTTCCGGCTAAAAACTTTAAACTATAATAAATCCTCTGTGTATTTGCGCTAAGACCATATGGCTAAGTGTTACATTGATATCATAAAGAGAAATACTGGAAAATATTATTATTTAGGCATTTTAATTTCAATTTTTCGAAGCAAAAAGTGGGGAGGTGGTGGGGCGGCGCGGATAATTATTTAGTCATCACCTTCTGTCCATAATGTGAAGGAATGTACTCCCTTCCTACCCTGCCAGCACGACACAATTAAATCGGCTTCTGGGTGTCATACGGTGGTAAATTTATAACAAGTCTTAAAAAGTCATTGTAAAAATTTAATGATAATTTATAAATAACTAATTAAATTATATATTATAATATATAGTTTAATAAATAATAAATATTGAATATATATATATATATGTTGCCGCTAGACTTAAAATTTTGAATAAAAACTAATCCTTTAAATAATTAATAATAAGTTGTGGGTGGAAACAAATAGATACTAACTGTTCCAAAATGAAGACGCCATATATACATATAACTCATCATCAGCATACACCGACAGTGCTCACACTGAGGTAGAGTTATTTACCTCTGTTTCGGTTTCGACCACCTGTGGGTATCATAGTCACGTGAATAACCCTAAGATGTGAACAGGACCATACTGACTTCTTCCAGGTGTGGGTGGATGTCGGTTTCGGTCCAATTAGGAGATAAACATACTTTAATTTAAAAATTTTGATGTACGTTAGAGAGCGGATTTAAATCAGTAGTGGAACAGGAGGGGGTTCAGGGGGTCCGAATCCCCCCCACACACTTTTCTTGAATATGTTTCTTCTTTTTTATATATATTTTCCGATCCCAGTATTGCAGTGGTTAAGCTATCAGTATTGCGGCTGGAAGGTACTGGGATCAAATCTCAGTCGAGGCATGGATTTTTTAATCTCGGCTCCAATCCAAAGTGAGTGCCCCGCAAGGCTCAGTTAGTAGGTGTAAACAACTTACACCGACTAGTGATCCACAACTATATCAAAGACCATGATATGTGCTATTTTGTCGGTGGGATAGTACATATAAAAGAACCCTTGCTGCTTATCAAGAAGAGTAGCCACATTAGTGTGACGCAACGGCTTTCTGCCTCGGTACCACAGAGGTGCACTTACTAAGTTTAGATGCGGAGTTGCCACTTTGAAAGTTGAAACCAGTCGATATAATAATACACCTATGGGAGAATGAACATGTTTTAATTGTCTTAATCAAGTTGAAGATGAGTGTGACGTTTTACTTGACAGTCCATTTTATACTGAAATAACGTCGTATATATTTAATCACTATAGACCATTACTTTTTAATTATCACGATTGTACATACAGAAAGTGTGTTTTATCTTGTCTTGTCTTGTCTCGAGATATGTACTTTAGCTGCCAAAACCATGCCGTAATATTCTTAAATTAAGAAAATCTATTTTATATACTATGCGATAGGTCCTATGTTTTATTTGAGCTACCAAAAATGAAGTAATAATATGTTTATCTTATTATTTTAACTGCATAATATGTGTTTGTTTTGTTCATTTTATTGTTAGTCCCTATTAACTCAGTACAGAGTGACTCGTTACGATTTTATTATTTTTAATGATTATATTTTTATGTGGTATTGTTGTAATGAGATGAGACTAATTAACTATCTGTCTCTGTCTGTCTGTCTGTGTGTGTGTGTGTGTCTGTCTGTGTGTATCTGTGTGTTTGTGTCTCCGTCTGTCTGTCTGTGTGTCTTTCTGTATGTGTTTCTGTCTGTGTATGTCTGTCTGTTTGTCTGTCTGTCTGTCTGTCAGTGTGTGTGTCTGTCTGTCTACCCAACAACATTGGGGTGTTCGGACCCACTGAACACCCCACTCTGAATCCGCTACTGTACTGGGGATAGAATCTCAGTCAAGGTATAGGATTTTTAATCTCCGTATCCAATCCAAAGTATTTTATCCGCAAGGCTCAATTGAAAAGTGTACACAACTGTATCAAAGGTCGTGATATGTATATATGTTTCGTCTCTTCTTGTAACACTAACCTCTGTCTTGGACAAACAGCACAGGAAGCTGACTATCTCAGATAGATCCGTCCGTTTCAGTCATTGTTACATTATTATAACTGGAAAGCTGTTAAATAAATATAAAAATAAAATGTTTCTAGTAACTGTGATGGCAGTTCAGTGACTTGCATTAATTGTATGGTTGTTTAACGAACCACCCCCCATGGTATAAAATAATATTAAAAAACGAAAAAAAGGGGGGCGGTCCCGAACTCCAGGATCCCCCTGGATCCGCTACTTTTATTTTGTGGTTCTTTCATGTATCAAAGAAGGGTGCTTTCTTTTTCAGATGTGCCTACAATCATTATTTTTTAAAATTATTATAATTATTAAAATGTAAAAAAAAAATCGAGTAACGGTGGCGGTCCTGACCCCCTGGATACAGTACAGCGAACGCTCAACCCACTGAGCTAGATCCCACCAAACTCAAACACATTGTCACTGCATATAATTTTTATTATAATAAATTTGCAATCGACCATTTTTTGTTTTTGTTTATTCACTGTAAATTATTGTCGATTGTGCAACTGTGCACACCTAACCCGGTTATGGGTTATATGGATCCGCCCCTGTAAAGCTCTGGTGAATCACATGACTGCTCTAAAGCCGAATGTAATCACGCGACAGTATGAAAGTGGATTTTCCATATTTCCGAGAATTGCTGAACTTTTAAACACTTTGGCGACTACAGAAGTTGAGAAGGAAAACTGGTATGTTTGTGAGTATGATAATATTGTTGTAAAAGCCAGTGATAATATTTTGTTTTTAAATATGTGAATATAAAACATGAAATAGGATTACAGAGAACGAGATAGAATTACTCGGTCTATATAGGAATAAGGGTCATATAATTAGAGCCCGTAAAATATCGATTATATTACAACGAGTGTGTTTTCAAACGTAAATAATGAGCGATAGCGAGTGTTTTCAAACGTACATGATGAGCGAAAGCGAGTGTGTTTTCAAACGTACATGATGAGCGAAAGCGAGTGGGTGTATATACGATTTAAAACACACCAGTCACGTGTTACAGTGTACTAACGGAAATTATTTTCTGTTGCGTCTGAAAACATCGAAGTCGAAGAAAACAAAAAAGCTCAAAGATTCAAAATGCCACGCATTTCTTTTTGATTACAAGATAAGTTTAAGCTGTCGTTCGCCAAATACGAATTAAAATGGGATTTGGTGAATGCACTGGATTATGAAATCTCCAAACAGCTAATTCGAAAGTCGCATGTCACGTTTGATCTCGCACGGTTTTAATTCTCAACTTCCTTATTACTTATGCCCTCACCCCTCTCCCTCCACGACAGAGCTGGCTATAAATTATCGTGTAAAAGTATAGTTTGTTTTATTTAACGACGCCTCTAGACTACATTGATCTTAATCTTATCATCGGCTATTGGACGTCAATTATATGGTCATTCTGACATTTATTTATAGGAAATAGGATACTCTTTTCGACAAGCAGCAAGGGGTATTTTGTATGCTCCGTCCCACAGACAGGACAGCACATATCACGGCCCTCGATGAACCCGTTGTGGACCAATGGTTGGAACGGAAAATAGCCCAAACTGCAAATGGGTCCACTGAGAAAGATCGATCCGACGACCACCCAACCCCCAAGCACAGAAATAAGCATTGGTTATTCGGGATCTAGTAGTACAGTAATAGTAGTAGTAGTAGTAGTAGTAGTAGTAGTAGTAGTAGTAGAGTAGTAGTAGTAGTAGTAGTAGTAGTAGTAGTAGTAGCAGTAGTAGTAGTAGCAGCAGTAGTGATGGTGGTGGTGGTGGTGGTGATAGAAGAATAAGAAGAAAAAGAAAACTGGTTATTTTATACAACACAACTGTCTTACCTGAAAAACACCTGATATCGGAGTATACGTAATTACGATCGATGTGGGTGTGTACAGATCTGACTAGGTCTCGGTGAAGTAATTATAAAACAACGGTCAGTGCTATAAACTTGCTCAAGTTAACACTCATGTATTGTTAGGACAGACGAGGGGGCACATCAGGGTAAATATCGGCTAGAACATCTCGGCTAATTTTAGGAATAGCTAGCAATTTGTAATTTAAGTCTGCAGTCGCTACGTGGAAATTTCACTGGTTCTAAACATTCTATAAGGGCTATGGGTGTTAGGGGATATGCAACCTGTGAAAATGTTGTAATGTTGACACTGGGAAAACGATTTTAATAGCTTCTGGACAAATTATGCCGCTCATTTCCGGCGGCCATGAAATATTGGTAGTCATTTTCACGTAAGTGCAGTTGCACTTTAGGCTACTTGTGGGACTGAATAATCAGGGCCAGCGAAGTGTATTTGAAAGTGGATGGGGGTGGAGGCGAATATTGACAACCAGCCAACGTATTAACTATTGGACTCGAGACCCCCTCAAACTTCGAAAACTTTATTTTGTTACCGAGTCTAAAAATAGTTTTATTCAGCCAAAAAATAACAACTTCAGCGACATTTTATTATTTGAAGGGGCCATGGCCCCCCGCACCCACACACCCAGGCTTTACGGTCCATGATAATGGGAGACAGAATTAAATGATGCCTCAAATCGTTCCATAGGTTTCGTATAACACTTGTGGTTATGCAATAATCTGCATATGAACCTCATTGCTTAATGTAATCAATGACGTAGGCCTAACGATATACCATGACGTCATACCAAATCATATCGGACTCTCATCGAAAAATAATCCTACATCATAGACCATCACTATTTATAATAATAATGATTTTATTATTCATAGTATTAATATCCTAAATAAATAGCACAACATAGCAATTAAAAACGTACAATGTTGAAGTATCTTTGCCGGCGATTATCCTTCCTTTGCTGAAGCATTCGATCTTTGGTATTTCATTGCTGGGTTTCTTTTTCTTTTTTCTCTCGTATATATCCATTCTGGTAATTATTCTATCAATATTAATGTAATTGTTATGAACAGCTCTGCTGACGTCATAAATAGGTGACGTAAAAAGTGATATATTTGTCAGGCGTGGTTCCATGGGAGTGCCCCCGGCCCCCGGGGGGGGGGGGGGGGG
>JAULBS010106372.1:0-15512 GCA_032355785.1 Symmetromphalus regularis | reverse complement strand
TTCCAATCAAAATACGTTTTCTCAGCCCAGGTTTTTGTCAACTATATTGGTCAGGGGTCCAAACGGACTCGGAGTGACCCCTGACATTGTGAGATTGGCATTCATAACACTTAAACAATTATCAGTAAATTATAACTAAATAACTTGAACACATACAATGTACGTATTGAAGAAAAATAAGCAAAAACATGATTTTTTTTTCTAATATTTTAATTACCGAACATATTAGAAATGAGTCAAAATTCAAAAACTAAAAAAAAGTTTTTTTTAGGTTTATATGACCATGGTCATTTCATCCAAACTGAACTATATATGTATTAAAAAGCTGCCTTGAGGCAGATTTAAAGAAGCAGTATATAAATACAAATTTCCATATTCGCTAAAAAAGAGAAAGAGAAAAAAAAATTCTATGTAAAGAAAAACATAGCACCATGTTTGGATTTACCTATACAGATCTAGTGGAAAAAAACTTCTGCAATAAATATAAATCCTATATACTGTCATATGTAGAACTTCCTATGTTTACAAAATATACACTTCTACTTGTACATAAATACAACATTATTACAGATCTATACTTGCAGGATATGGCTTACAATATACCCATTATTGATGACTAATGTACACGTCCATGTACCATTAGTAGATCCAAGATCGTCTCACAGAGGGACAGAGGCTAAAATAAGTATAAACATATCCTACTTCACAAGTGCCTGTATACATACACACTTTGGACTTGTACATATACAGTTTTTGTTTGGATTTTACAAACTTTTGCATCACCAAATAAATATTTTTGTTTAAATTATTTATTTATTATTATTATTACAATTATTATTATTATTACTATTATTATATTATTAAAACATGATGTCTCATAATAATGTATCTCTCTCGAAACCATAAAATTATCTGGATATATCAAATACAGTACATTGTATATGTAGTAATGTTTACACTTTCTTTAATCAGTATTTTCATTCACCCCAAAGTTTGATGGAATTCTGTTACCCCTCAGTGATCTGTAAAATGGGGATTATTTATCATTTACAAAATCCCTGTTAAATTTTTTATAATGATCTTTACAAAAGAAAAATTATATCCATCAAAACTTTTTAAAATTAATATATAATTTGGTGATGCTTAAATTCAACTGAGGCATATACAAAGTTACTTATAATTAAACTGAATGGGATTTGCCCATGTCTCCCCCCTGGATCCACCACTGCATACAGGCATTATCTCACCGATTCAGTAACAATTGAATATCTGTGCTGACACAGCACACACAAAATAGTGAGTCTTAACCACAAGAGAAAAGGTTACACACAACAAATAGATATGATAATTTAACAGGATTATCTCCCCTGCAAATATTTTCTGGGTGATGCTATATATATATATATATATATATATATATATAAAAGGATATTATCATACAGTGTGATCCCCGGACCCAGTGCCCTAGTCTTAAGACCAGGGGGATGTGCCAGTATCAAACTGGATGTGGGCACGGGTCAAAATTATGACCTGACCCATACAGTGTCGACCAATGGGATATTTTATGGAATAAAGCAGTAACATTTCATAAATGAAAATGTTACTTCTGTACTATTTAACAAATTATTTCAAGTTTATCCAGATGTTTTTACAAACATTTAAGGAAGATTCTTTTTTATTCTAATATTGGACAAAATCCCAAACAAATAATTAAATAATTAGTATGTACACGGATATGGATTTTTATTAAATTTACCCCTTATTTTACAGATAGACACACAAATACCCTGAGTAAGAATGATGCTGCCAAAGCAAACAGGAATGGGAGCAGCAACATTCATATGTAGAACGTGATACAGAATTCAGAGTAGATCAGTTTACAAGCAAATCTCTACCTTAACATATTCATGCAGGACTTTAGACTGAATTCATTTGTCAAAATCTGGTTATTTGCGAGCAATGGCTACTAACAACTGGTTTCATTTTGAAGTGCCACAAAGTAATTTGTTTCTTAGTGATTGTTTGGAACTAATACACAGGAACCAGTTAAGTTTACATACTGATCGGCAATGTCTGTAATTGTTCGACTAAAGCTGTACGCTAATCAATGTTTCTATTATAATTAAGTATACTGCTTAACATATATGTTCAGGGTGTGTTTTGTTAGTTTTCTTTTTTCGTTTATTTCTTTTTTATACAATAATAATAATTTGGGAATCCTAATTTGGGCTACTGTATTTTTGGCACATCATATACTGTTGTGAAATTGGTGCAATCAAAAGCCCTGTCATGTTATGAAAGGAACGTACATATAAGACTACCCTTGTGAAATAAAATATGCCAAATTATGTTATGAATATAAACATTTTTTTAAAGATATTAAAGATTATAAAAATTAAAAACAATTGCTTTGTTTCCATTAAAAAAAAAACATAAAAATTACTTAAAATAAAATTTACCAATTATTTCATGAAATTTAAAAAATATTTATTTCTTTAAAAAAATATTATTACAAAATTTATTTCACAAAATTAATATAAAATTAGCCAAGTGGTTTTGAAACTGGTATTTAACAAACAAGAGATTGTTTTTTCTCTTTTAAAAGAGGGATTTGGCTGATTTGATTTGTGGTAGAACTAGTCCAAAGAAGATTTTGTTTAGATCTGACTTTTCATTTTATTGGAAAATGCAATAAGATATATATGTTTTCGTTATTTTGTAAAAGCCAAGACAAACAGGCATAACTAGTATGTAGAAGAAAGTATTTCCAAAATACATAATTATATAATTATATATATATAACACCTAGCATATTAAATTTGAAAGATTATTACATATTTCTAGCTTTAAAGCTAATAGTATACTCAACCAAAAAAGAAAGAATGCATGTAATCAATAGTCATTTATTTCATAAAGCAGACAACATTCATGGCAGAAATTCTGGAATTAGATAATCACACCATATAGGAAGAGGTGTGTTTAGTAGCGACACACACGGGTTTTGCACAGTGGTTTTCAATTTTTATGATTATATGGTGAAATGGCACATTAAATGTTTTTTCAATATTTCAACATGCAAACTTTCTTTTTTGGTTGAGTATATATGAAATAACTGATGTCCAAACATAACAAAGGATGATCCTGATTAGATATGGAACTAATTGAGAAAACTACATGTACACCCTAGATGTAACTTGATATTATCATCAATATATAACAAGTTCAACATGTCAACATGAAATAGAATTTTAAAATCTTCTAACTGGATTTTGTTCATGGAAGAATACTTTTAACATGATTTAAAAAGAGTAATTTCAAAGATGGTTTAATTCATAAATAAACATTCCTTATAAAATACTTCAAAAATATGCACATCCCACAAAACAATACATGTACACAGAGAACGTAAAAGGCCAAGTAAATAATATGTTTTGTTATTCATCTGACCATGTAAATGATAGCTAAGTAATGTCTTTTGGCATGGAAAAGAAAACAAGAACTCGTGTGTATGGATCATGTTGAACAAAATTGATTTTAGTTTTTTTTGTTTTATGACATCACTAGGGCACACTAATTTATTAGTCATTAACTATTGGATGTCAAACATTTGGTAATTTTGATATTTGGTCAATGTGAGCTAGCCTCTAACGAGTTTTGAACTGCTTTCTTCAACTTAAAAAGAGTCCGATCTCCTACCAATGGACAAAAATGTGAAATAAGGGACCTGATTAATTTGTTTGTCTTTTAATGACACCACTAAAGCACATTGATTTATTAATTACTGGCTATTGAATGTCAAATAATTGGTTATTTTAACACATAGTCAAGTGTGCGCCAGCCTCCAACAGGTTTTGAACCACTGTCATCAGCCTGAGAATCCGATGTTCTACCGCTGAACCAACGAGGCTCATAGGAACATGATCAAATGCCCATCTACCTTAAAATATGTCCGAACAGTAAAATATTTTTGAAATCTTTCCTGCTAACACTAAATCTTAGCATTTTAACAACAAACTCACATACTATTTACTAAGCCTTTACAAAAACATTCTTTAAAATCCCTCATTTTACAAAGAGCATGAACCAGTCTAGTTCTAACAACATGGCCAAATTTCCGACCACACCCCCTCAGTGTTTCACAGGCAATATCGCTTCATTCCGTCAATATCTTTTATACAAAAAGGGATGGGGGGGGAGGTGCAGGCAGAAATCTGTCTCAACATGCAAGTATATGTCTATAACAAACTGGCCAGCCAGACTCAATGTAATCAAACAACATCCAACTTCTCTTCTGAGTTCTCGACTGTAAACAAAAACTATCTAAAGATCTACCTTCCAAAACAAGCTTTCTAAAAAGACAGACTTTTTTTTTAAACCGATTGTTTGCCCTCTACCAACATTAAATATTAGCTTAATTTTTCAAGAATTTTTAACTTTTCCCCAGTTCTTTAAAGTCTATGTGATCTTTGACAGTGATCATAATTATGGGAACATGAAAAACATTTCCTTTAACTCAAGTCAAAAAGGAAAGGATTGGTTGTTTAATAATGCGCCAGCATACTGTTTATTCCATCGCTGTTAGGTGTCAGTCACGTGGTGTTTTATGACTCATGGTCTTTAGAGGAAACCCGCTACTGCCACATAGGCTACTCTTTCCAATTTGAAGCAAGAGATTTTTTACGTTTCAATGCTGAAATGGTACAATGGGATGAGGACAAAGAAACAAAGTTTTGTTTTTAATTTAGTCATGAGTAAAATACACACTACATATGATTGAGGTATAATTTTTAAAATCTAATTTATGAATACAGTATAACCTCGATTTACCGCCTACTGTGGTACCTACGTGATTTTGGCATTATATAGAGTTGGCGATAAAGTGAGGGTGACAAGGATGCGCCACCAAACATTACTGTCATGTGATCATCAGAGCGGTTTTTGTCTTGTACCGCTACTTCTTTGAACCGCAGAATCACTGCACTGACAACTAACACAGTGGTGTTGTCAATCATTAGACATTAACAACTCCGGATGAGCTTAATTAAGGTCAATATACTCCTGTCGAGCCACTTGATTTACAGCTAATTGAAGCATTGATGATACAATCGAGGGGACTGTAGGATATAAAAAGCGTTTTGTTAAAAAACATGTTTGGCGGATGGCGGATAGCAAGGGTGGTGCTAAATAGAGGGAATTAACAAAGAAAACAAATGGTACTTGGAAGAACGAGAAGCTGGAGTTAAATCAAGGGGCAATAAATCGAGGTTATACTGTATATTTCTATGACTGTAGATAACTAAGGTACAGAATAGTTCAAAGATACAGATTTCTGGAATGAGAGAGATTTCTAGACTGAAGATGAGAAGATGGACTAAATATGATATTGTTCCCAGTTGTTCAAAACATGATTAAATTATAATGGCTAGGTACAATATTTCTTCTGTATTTCTCTTTTTTAAAAGAGCTCAAAGTTCATAAATTATATGATAATTCATAATTGGTAGTTTTGTAGTTTTTTTTGTGGGTGGGATTTAGAAACCCCCAGATTTAACAATCTATTTTTAGGTTTTCAGCGAATTTAGAGCAAACGGATTAAATGGTGACTGGTTTAGACAGAGTGAACAATGCATGTAGACACAAATTTATAAAAAAAATCTAATAACAAGTAGTTATCTATATGATTATTATACAGTATATTATATCTTGTCATGCATATTTGTGTAACAAACAAAATGTCTCCCGAACACTAGTTACATAAATACAATGTTTACATGTAATAGTTACCATTGAACCCAGTATAATTTGCACAACACAAGCGCCAAAAAGCAGATACATGAAAAACAGCAAAGCTAACAACACCGTGACTGACTTTCCATTGAGAGAGGTTAAATACCCTCTTTAATAGGATAAATACCCTCTCTTTAAGAGGTTTTATACCGCATGACTAGCTATGCGGCTTATACACAAATCACCTTTTCATTAGGGTGTTTAAGGAAATTTTACTACGTAAATTCTTGTAAGCTATATGCTTGTTCATAACTCTAAAATAGTCTTAAGCCATTAGGTCACGTTTTTATATTTTTTTGTATATTACCGATCTGTTAACATGAATTTAATGAATGAATGTTAAAGAGTTTGTTTCAGATATTTAATAGAGGATATTGAACGAGTTGCTATTTGTTATCAGATTTATGTCCCATGAAATTATTTTCTTTGTCACTAGCTTTGTGCTATAGTTTATAGAAATGTTATCCTATAACATTATGGATGACATTACACTGTACTTTTTTTTTAGCTTGTGGCAAAGGAAAATTATTTTACGAGGGACATAAATTTAATAATAAATGGTAATGAGTTTGATATTCTATTTATTATCCCTAACACTTTTAATTGTTCTACTCTTTAAACTTTCTGAGTGATAGTTTAGAGAAATGCTATCCTATAATGTTACGGATGATGTTATGTTGCACTTTTTTCTAGTTTTAGTGACATCATTACCACTTTTACAAAATTATAATGTCATATTTAATACAGGCAAGCTTATTGGTCATAATGAAATACCCTATTAAGTCAATGATGATATTTTCTCAGGGGGAAAATAACAAGAAATAATTACCGGTTTTGGGTGGCCACTGGTGTAATAATATACATTTGTTTTATCCCTATGATTATAAACTGTGAAACAATGAGTTTTGGCTGAAATGGAATAAAAATAAAATTCTATTTTTGTCAATTTTTATTTAAATTTTCCAAATGATGCTGTAAGAACCATTGAATGAAATGGTATTAATATTTGCAGGATAGAATAAAAAAATGAAAAACTAACTTTTGAGAATTTAAATATTTTGTACCCAAAGGCCCATTTAATTAAACAAATAACAGCTCCAAAACAATCAAAAATGCAGTTATGATTGGAAATACGATTTTCTGCAAGTCAAACAAATTTTATTTTTATTTCGCTTGGTGGCTTACCATATATCCTCATCTATAAGTAGACTTTTAGCAAAAATATTACTGAAAAACCACAGATTTAATTTTAATTTGTTTTATTTAACAACATTACTAGAGCATACTGATCTATTAATCATAAGCTATTGGATTTCAAACATTAAAAATTTTGACATGTAGTCAAGTGAGAGCCTGCCTCCGACAGGTTTCGAACCACAGTCAGACATCCTACGACTGGACCACAGAGGGTCAAAGATGGGAAGATGTAGTGAGTTTCACAAATTAGTAAGGACTTTTAACAAATTAGTAAGGACTTTTAACTCAAACTGACCCGAAGTTGTTAAAAAAACACAATTTGCATTGTCAAAGAAATCAAACTATTTTATCAGTTTGTCTACTTTGAAAATTACCTTGACTACACATGGGTCAATAAAAATAATGTTTTTGTGCTTGAAGCAGAGTTGGGGGAGGGGTGGGGGTCATCTTATAGATGAAAGATCAACTAATAGATTAGTATATATGGTAAGTATCTTACTTCAAAAATCTGTAATCCAATTAATGAAAAAATTGCGGCCTTATAACATACACGTAAAGCACATAATTATACAATACCATAACCAATACAACATATAATTCATCTTCCACTAAGAGGATTTGAACTATCAATCCTCGGTACTAGTGATGTACTCTACCAACTGAGCTAACATGGAAATTCTGGCTACCTAATGTCAGTTGGAATCACTGACAAGTACATTCTAGTTACTGAAATAGAATCAAAATGGTTTTCAATTATTTCTTTAAGTCGAAACTGACAAGTGAACAAATTATTAAAATCTATTTCATTAGTGCTCAAAATAGGATATGAAATAGAGCCTGTTATTGAAATGTGACATCAAAAGAAATTTGTTAAAAGTTTTGTGAAAAGTTAAAGATTGTTTAATGACATCCCAGCACGTTCTTGTTTCAATTTTTATTTCAGCGACTAATAGGTGTCTGATATATGGTGTTTTGCAAAATGTCAAAGAGCAAAAATAGATCATAAACAAGGACATTACTAAATAAGATGAATATAAGTATACAGATTATTACTAATTATTTAATTTTCAATTTAATTTTCAAGAAATAAATGATGAAAAACATTGTGAATTCATTTCTATTGGAACCTTAGAACCAATTTTACAAACACTACAATAAATACACTTTACGTACCTTACGTCAACTAATACAAGATTCTTATTTGTATGGATAGTATGCAACATCTAAACTATTAAATACACTCCAAAAATGATTCACCAGGAAAATTATTGACTATTTACAATTAAAACAAAAAATGTATAAAGGCCACACAAAATACACACCAAAATGTGTTATGTATACATACCCAGCAACGAATATATAAATATATTCACTTAAACAATGACTGCTAATTAATCTCGGAAAACCAAATTGTGCAATTTGATGAATCTGTGCTACGTTTAAAAATAATAATACATATATACAATGTATATATATATATATTAAAGACAAAACAAAAAAATGATTCAAATTTTTATGAGTATTCTTTTCTCTTCATTTCAAAATTTCATCAATTTTTTTTTCAAAATAACTCCAATTCCTTAATTTTTCAGATACCCTCGCCTTTATTAAAATAGTCATTTCCTTCTCAGCCATCACTATTTATGACTGAAATGCCCAATATTTTATGTTCACAATGTGCCTCAAGACAGACTTCTATAAGACTCTTTTTTTTTTCTACTGCCAGTATAATTAAGCTAACTAGTTATAAACACATATGTACCGGTTACATTTTTCAAATTAAACTGCTAAAACAATCAGTGTTCCACATCATGAAGAAATGGAGGTATGGTACTTCCTGATGCTCGAAATCACATAATAAGAAGGGAGGGAAAGAGTTTGAACACGTAATGGCAATCTGCTGTAAGAGGTATAAACATGTACCGCCTTTTTACCAAAGCATAACTTGTATAGTTTCAGCTGCAGATTGAATGTAATTGGGTCTGCTATCCTTGATCACATTAGTTATTATAACAGTTATAACACCACCAGTAAAAATTACATCTTTTAGTATTTTACTTTTATAACTAAGTTCAAGTTAATTTAAGCTATGTTTTGTGGCTTCTATCCTTTGAGTTTCCTCTCTAGAGGTACGAATACACCCAGACTTTTGTTCCAGGAGGTCTGAATACCCTCATTTTCCCCGAGAATGTGGAACACTGACAATGATAATGAAAACAGAAAATAATTTAAGTAACTGACAAATTCCTTAATTGGCCTAAATTATATGCAGGAACGATGCTATTTTTATGACATTGTCATGACATTTAAATTTATGTGCCTTGAGTCTCAACTCCCAAGCCATGATTTCTTATTGACAATTTGACCTTGATTCTTTTGATTCTAGAGCACATTGATTTATTAATCATTGGCTATTGGATGTCAAACATTTGGTAATTCTGACATGTAGTCAAGTGTGAGCCAGCCTCCAACGGGTTTTGAACCACTGTCATCAGCCTGAGATTTCAATGTCTTACCACTGAACCATTAAGGTTGACTAAAAACCTTGATTGTAGGCCATTGAATGTCAAACATTTAGTAATTATGACAAGTGTGAGGCAGCCTCCAACGGGTTTTGAACCACTGTCATCAGCCTGAGATTTCAATGTCTTACCACTGAACCATAAAGGCTGACTAAAAACATTGATCGTAGGCCATTGAATGTCAAACATTTAGTAATTATGACAAGTGTGAGCTGGCCTCCAACGGGTATTTGAACCTCAGTCTGAGATTTCAATGTCCTACCACTGGACCACTAAAAACCTTGATCCATGCAATTTGAAGTACGAATCACGGTCAAACAGACAATGAGAAATTGGGCCTAAAGGTTGAAAGTCATAGATCTAGGTAGCACTTCTGCCTGTTTACAGAGCACACACACACACACACACACACACATATATATATGTGTGTGTGTGTGTTAGATAATAATGAATGTTTATGATAGAATACAATGAAGTAAGTACAGTATATACAATTGACCTTTCCAAACAGACATTTTCCTTTCTTGAAATTAACAGAAAACTGGAGTCAATTAAAGATTTTCATTTTTTAAATTAAAAAAATATCTAAAATGTTCACGATATCACCAATTTCATTATATTTAATTAATAACCGTTATGAAAAGGCCAAAGAAAATTTGTATAAACAAAAACATGTAAGAGTGGTTAGGGTAATACAGATCTAGCTGAAAATGATAAAGGCCATACATAAAAAAGGGTCAATTTATTGTAAACCAAGCTAATTATGAAAATTAATGTAACTTTGTTTCACAAAAGCATGGTAGTAAACAAGCATGCTTCAGAAAATAAATAAATAAAGCCTACATACATTGCTAAAATGTTATGGGATACAATAAATCTATTTATAGCTGAATAATAATACAAAATAATATTTGCTTCCAGCTTCCAGTATATGCAGTGTTCCACATCACGTAGAAATGGGGGTTTGTATAGTACCACCTGATACTCAAAATCACACGTAATAAGAAGGGAGGAAAGGGTATGAACACGTAATGTCAATCTGCCGCAAGAGGTATAAACACGTACTGCTTTTTTACTGAGGAGGTATAACGTTTCAGCCGCAGATTGAACATAACTGAGTCTTCTATCCTTCATCACATTAGTTATTATAAAGTTATAACTCCATCAGTAAAAATTACATAGTGATCAAAACATCTTTTAGTATTTTACTTTCATAACTGTCAAGTTCATGTTAATGTAAGCTCTGTTCGGTGGCTAATACTCTTTGAGTTTCCTCTTTAGAGGTATGAATACCCCCTGACTTTTATACAAGGAGGTCTGAATACCCTTACTTTTCCTGAGAATGTGGAACACCGATATGAATATATTTTAAAATACGGTAAACACTTAGATTACAATCAATTTAAAGGTAATTTAAGGATTTAGTTTTTTTTTAATTTTATGATATGTACTATCCATTTTACACACTAGTTAAAAGCTAGTTTTTCATTTGATGAAATCTTGTACATGTATATAGCAGAAGAACATGATTAAAAATCAGTTATATCTGTCTGTTGAATTTCAATAATTAAACAATTTTCTTCTTTTTGTTCAGGTCAAAGACCCAATTAATTCATAATTAGTCTGGTATTTTCAACAAAAAAAAAATGACTTTAAAATTTATGTTTTTAGGCATTTTAAAGTGACATGATCATATTTGCATATTTTAATTTTACATAACCATTTATGGATTTTTTGATGGAATGTAAAGAAGATGTTGAAAATTACATTAACAGAATAAATCTCAATATGATGAATAATTTTTTTTTAATACTTCATTTGTAGGGGTTATTATTAAAGTGACTAGATGTGTTATACAGTACCCAACATGTAAACAATTTTCATCATATAATTGACTGGAAATTCTTCTTTTTCATGTAAAATATTTTACTCATATAATTATTTGACTAGAAAGCCTTCATATTCCAGTAATTAAGTCTTTTTTTTTCTTTTCTCTTTCTTCATGTAAATAATTTTCATTATATAATTATTTGACTTGAAATCATTAGTTTTCCAGTAATTAAGTTGTTTTTCTCTTTTTTCATATAAACAATTTTCATCATATAATTATTTAACTGGAAATCATTTGTTTTCCAGTAATTAAGTTTTCACTCTCTTTTCTCATGTAAATAATTTTCATCATCTAATTGTTTGACTGGAAATCTTCATTTTCCAGTAAATAAGTTTTCTTTTTTCTTTTTCCCCTTTCAAATTCATTTGCTGTATACAAATTGTGTACTATATCACTGTTCAATTTTTAACACCGGAAAACCCCAACTAACTAATCCATAATTGTCATAAGAATTCTACAACACTGCAACATTGGTATTATCAGATGCACTTAACACAAATTTTCATATAAAAATAGTCAAAATGACCGTGGCACTTTAAAAGTCTTATCAAAGAAAAAAGCAAAAGCATTTTAAAACTGAAACAATGTGTTTGTAATTACACACACCAAACAAAACATTACAAAAATAGTATTTATAAAACATTCTTTCATTTCTAAGATAAAAAATATCTTCAAAAGTTCTGATTTGCCATTTTTGTTAATAAAGTACCTAACATATGAAATAAAAACATAGTCTCCCTTGAGGGCATTATTATCGTAAATAACCCCTCTCCCACCAATATAACAGAGTCTTTATGTTTTTAAATATCAATGCAAAGGTTTAAAAAGGATTTATCCAGCCTTTATAATAACCGAATATCGGCCCCTATCCAAAGGCAAATGTCACTGAAAATTCCCTATTTCTGGACCATAAATTAATATAATTATATGGTTTATATAATATTAGTTACATAAATTTAGTGGTGTGAAAAAAAGCTTCCCAATTATGACTAAACTCGCGGTATTTTCCCAATCTCTTCAACCATAGAGCCATAGTGAAAAATCCTGGTTAAAACCCTTTAACTAATATTATATTTAATTATCTGATTAATCTAATAGTCATTAATCCTCAATAATGTGGTCAGTTTGTCACATACAGAAAAGTAAACCCTCAAGGGATTTTTTTTTTTACCATAATAGAATATATATAAAATGTCATGTACTATTCCATACAGATTCTAAAAACATCAGACAATTATTATGTTCCAATATCAAGCCTGTAAAAGCATATTAAAATGGTAATATACAGGTGGTATTTCAAGAGCATATGAAGCAAGTACAATCAGTTCCATTATATAGAGATCGCGTACAGGGCAAATAATACATGCTGAACTTTAGTACTGTGTCCTCGTCTCGTACGTGGTTGTAGTTGTAGTCGTGGTGGCTGCGGGAGTCCCAGTCCCACCTGAGGTGGCTGGGTGCTGGACGGTCTGCCAGTTTCTAAACATAAAGAAGGTGTCTACAGCAAACACGCCCAAGGCAGCGAAGCAGAAAAACTGAAAATAAAAATAATATAAATTAAATAAAGACGGTGATCATTAAAAATGACGTACATGGGTCAATTTTCACAAAAACAGGGATTTACCACTCACAAAACCTATGTAAAGGATGTAAAAAATGCCTCCTAGATCTGCAAAAACAGATACTGCGTTCCATGTCAGGTACAAAATATCAAAAATGTTTCGACTATGTAATTGGCTCGGTCATGAATAATCAATAAGGGTTAAGTGTGGTGGAAGAATTCTTCAAACTATGGGAATCCAAAGGATAAGAACCGACTCGTTTGCGTTTTAATCTGTGGGACTTGTTTACGTTTTGTCACATTTTCTCGCGAGAGAGATCGAGGGAAGATAAGAAAATTATTGATTTGTCCTATTTAGGAGTTTTATTCCCCCCCCCCCTTCATATTTTACAATAACACTATTCAAGGCTTCAGCTTGATCACAATGAATTTTATATCTGAAAAATAATTTGATAACGGGTGAAATCACCAAAAATGTCACAGTAAGCAACCTGGGTTTTTATGAACTATATTTGTCAGGGGTTCCACAGACTCGAGTGACCCCTGAGGTTGTGAGGATGGGTATAAACGTGATTACAAGATAAAACTACTCACTGCAGTAGCACCAATGGACGGCAACCAAGGAGCACGGACGGCAGCAACAATAGCAGCTATTAGCCACAGTGCACAGAAAACACAGTAGTAAATGAATTCCTGAAATAATCAATTCTTGTGTCAGTGATTGAGCATCTATATATATATACATACATGTCTGTACATGTGTAAAGTTACACATAACATTTGAAGACCTGCATGCAAGAACTCGGTAACCCACGTCACAGCCATTTTGAGAAAATAAGGATTTTGTCATTGGTTACCCGGGTTATGACAAACATTGAAAATATAATGATATAATTTTATGATAATTAACTTTCCAGGTTCTTGCTGTCAATCAAATTGACATTATAGAAAAATTATTTTTATGCACTTTTGTATTGCTTTAATATGAGTGTCATTATGAAGGTAGTGTTTGCTTTAATAAATCAGTTGTGATTTACCGAATATAATGGTACCAAAAATGTCTAAAATGTGGATTACCAGGTTCTTGCATGCAGGTCTTTATTTGTACTTATATCTGTATATTATGTGCAAAAGGCTTTTCACAATCTAATAATACATTAGCTCTAATCCACAGAAGACACAGTAGTAAAAGAATTCCATAAATAATAAATTCTTGTGTTAGTGATTTAAAAAAATATTTATATACAGTGAGAATTCATTTATCCGGACTCCAGTAATCCGGAAATCCTGCCTTACGGACAGTCATTCAATAAAACACAACTCCCACACTGTAAATGTGTCCGTTAATCTGGAAATTCGGTTTCCGGAACCGGACGGTCATAATTCAATACAATGTGTGAGTTATAAAGACAGTTTGCTCCGTTTAACCGTACACCACTAATTTCGAATATAAAACAAAACAGAAATGTCACTCATGACCAGATGTGTAATCGACACGAGCCAACATGGCTACGAAGGGATTCACACTACAGTTTTCTTAACACTTATCGGGTGCTTATTGAAGGAGTGCTAGTTAGCACAGCTATTGTTTTACTGTTTCCTTTATCTTTGCAACAGTTAATTAAGGTTTGATGTATTATATTTTGGAAGGTGAGACGTAAATAACATTGAAATGAATTGATAATTGTGTTCATGCTCACTCAACAATGAACGTGTTGGCCAATTCCAAAGTTAAAACGTAAATAAACATTGTTTAAACCAACAATGAGGTGAGTTAATACAATTTAAACTAAATAAAATGCTTATACTTCTGTTCATAGATTTTTTCTTCATTTATTTTTCTACAATGTCTCACTGTACATGCACATATGTATGAGTGCATGTGTTAATGTTATATATAAAAACACGTCTGCACACATACCCAACCCCTGAAATTGCACACAAGAGTTTTTCATTCTCCACAGCACTTTTATTTGCCATGGACTAAAAGAAACAATTTCAAGGTATATTTTTTTACTTAATAAAAATAAAGTATACTTTATGCTAAAATTGCTGTGGACACTATTTCTCCACAGCGTTTATTTTGCCATGGACATTTTCTTAATTCCATGGATTGTACACTTGTGTATTATTCGCAAAAAAAGTGTTCACAACTAAAAAATAAATTCACTGTATAATAATATATCAGCCACAATGCACAGAAGACATGGTAGAAAAGGAATTCTTGAAATATTTCAAAAACCAGATACATTTTCTTATTGTAGGTTTTAATGTGCATGAAGATTTATTTAATACATTCATATAGACTTACAATGAAAGTCCATGGCTCTGGAAGTCTGCTGATAATGTGCATGAAGATTTATTTAATACATTCATAGAGACTTACAATGAAAGTCCATGATCCTGGAAGTCTGCTGATGATGTGCATGAAGATTTATTTAATACATTCATATAGACTTACAATGAAAGTCCATGACCCTGGAAGTCTGCTGATGATGTGCATGAAGATTTATTTAATACATTCATATAGACTTACAATGAAAGTCCATGACCC
>JAULBS010106361.1:4705-15512 GCA_032355785.1 Symmetromphalus regularis | reverse complement strand
CACACACACACACACACACACACACACACACGCACGCACGCACGCACGCACGCACGCACGCACGCACGCACGCACGCGCGCGCACTCACGCACGCTCACATCCACACACACGCATTGCTACACAAATAATACATATCTACACACACAGGCACGCACACAAAACCACGCACATATCCTAACACTGTCACCTAAACACAAACTTATTAAATGGTTTCCTAAATAAGTATATTATAGGGAATACTTTTCTTAAAATAAGAAAAAAGAAATCAAACAAAAATACAAACTGTTGCCATGCCATGGAAAACTTATCTCGATATCTTAAAAAAAGATAATTAAAAAAAGAAGAAACACTAAAGTTTTTTCGTTATCACATAACATCATAGAGGCAGTAATGAATGGCAAACTCGTATCGTCGCAGTATACAGAATTAATATCTCCATGTACAGTCAAACGGGACCAATTAAGTTGTCTAATTGGTTAATTATTCATTCATGAGAAGAACGATTTTCCGATCCATGCTTCAGCATACCCAGGGGTGAGAAAACAATAAGAGCCTGGTTCACGAGCACCTGCTGCCAGCAATACTGTGTATAGAACCGTCCGTTCAAACTTTCTCAGAATGTGCTTCAAACATTCTTCTACTGAGTTAATTCAAAATTTAAAATCATCACAAATGTATATATCTTTATTTAGAGGAGCGGGATGTAGCTCAAACAGTAGAATGTCTGCTTGTGAAGCGGTCGGTCGTCGTAACCCAATTAAAGTTTGGGCTAATTTCAGTTCCGAACAGTGGTCCACAACTGGTTAATCAAAAGACCCCTTGCTGATTATCGGAAAGTGTAGCCTATGTGGTGGCAGCGGGTTTCCTCTAAGTAAATATGTCACAATGACCATATGATTGACGTGCAAAAGCCGATGATAAGATAAAAATCAATGTGCTCTAGAGGCGTCGTTAAATAAAACAAATTTTACTTATACCTTGATTAGAAATGATTTTTAAAAATCTCAGCTGCTATTTTGTCCTCAATAAACCCCCTATCATGAACAGAGCCTAATATATTTAAATCGACCCTGGTGGCGCAGTGATTAAGCTGTCGGACTCACTCCTGGTAGCTATAGGGATCAAATCTCAGTCGAGGCATGGAATATTTAATCTCGATACCGGTTCTAAAACAAAGTTAGTGTTCCGCATGTCTCAGTGGGTACGTGTTTATCAAATGCCTTGGTATGTGCTGTCCTGTCTGTGGATTACTAATTGGAAAGATTAACCTATGTGTCAGTAGCGGGTTTCCTCTAAAGAACATGTGTGGCAAAACACCACATGCCGTCTGACACCTTAATAGCCGGTGAGTAAACAACGTGGAGGAGTTTCCGTAAACAAACACTTCTTGCCTTAACAGATGTTTTCACATACCATGGCCGTAACTAGACGACTCTTTAAATGAGGCAAAAACAGTTGAATATAAACAAAAATCGTCTATTTTGGTACGAGGCATTTGCCTCAATGTATTTACGGCCATGCATACCAACATTTATTTACATAAAAAAAAAATAAAAAAAAAAAAATTGAAATAAAAAAATAATAAAAATATTAAAGAAATAATAGTAATAATAATGATAACAATAATAATAACAATAAGTAAAAAAACTAAACAAAAAAAACCTCACAAAGGAAAAAATGGTGTAAGAGACGATAATATGATCCCCGACCACTCCCCTTTCCTCTCGTTGTGCCATAGAATAGAGAGTTCACCGAGGGGATTGATCTGGTGGCTGTTTCCTCCTAATAAAAATAAAATAAACCGTATGAGTAGGCACAGACAATACACATGATGTTAAACATATTATACATTACTGTACAACACGAGACCAGCAGACAGTTTGCGTGACAAAGCACACGTTTGTTTTAATTACAAGACATTTTTATGTTATTAATCAATAGCGTTATTTTTCCTGTTAATACACTCCATGTTACAGCATTGAAGCGTTTCAGATTGAACTTCCTTGCGGATTTACGTTAAGTGGGAAAATCATTAAGCGAGGAAAAACAACTAAGTCTCTATTGTAGTAAAGTTAAAATTATATAAAGTGTTATCGTAATTTTTCTACTCCAAAGACTCCAGATTTCCCAATGATACAATGTTTCAAAATATTCTAGTGCATTTTGAAATATTAATAAACATTTGGCAGAATATAATTTGGATTATAAATATATTTTGTTTATGATTGTAGGAATAGAGTTCGTGACTATCTAAAGATAATTTACTATTACTTCATGAGTAAATGAAACAAAGCAAGCCTTCGACATATTTCATTTTGCCTATTTTGTTTTCTTCAAATTATAGCGTCTTTGCTATTCTCAAAATTCAATCGGTATACATTGACATAACCAGGATTTTATATTGGAGAGAGAGGCCAACTGTACTAAAAACATTAATACGATGGCAAGATAGACAAATATAGGAGGAAACAAGATATAATAAGAGGCATGTTTCCCCCCATTTCCTCTTGTCTACACTAGAGCCAGTATACATGTATTTTCTTTTTATCTTCAGTATATGTGTTTGAGAGAAGCGTTTTAAATGTAATTGTAATTGCAGAAAGCAGCGACTGTTCTAGTTAATCCTTGTCTGAAACCTAAATGCAATCAAGGAGACACGTTCTAGTTCTTGCAGAAAGTCCACCAGACACATGGGATTAATCAAACAGGGAACCAAGAAGACTTACTTGAAATTCTCGAGTCTCAATCTAAATTAAATTTTAGCACTGTTAGGATAAATACTGAGACAGACATACATGAACTTGAAATCGCACGCACACATATAAAATAAATCTCGGTTATTATTAGTTCCATGTACTAAAATGGGAATATCTTGGTGGCTGATGATTTTCACGCAGGTAAAACAGAATCATTGGTAAAATATAGCTGTCATAAAGGTGAAGGTTAAAGTAAAGATTTTTATTTTATCAGCGGCTATTGGACGTCAATCATATGGTCATTCTCACATATGTATTAAGAGGAAATCTGCTGCCGCCACAAAGGCTACTCTTTCCGATAAGCAGCAAGGTATCTTTTATATGCACCGTCCCATAGACAGGACAGCACATACCACGGCCTTTGATGAACCAGTTCTGGACCACTGGTTGGAACGGAAAATAGCCCAAACAGTAACTGGGTCCATTGAGAAGGATCGATCCAACGACCGACCAGTTCACAGGCAGACACGCTACCGTTTGAGCTAGATCCCATTCCGCTAAAGGTGAAGAGAGTCCAGATATATGCAAGTAATTCTTCTAAATATAACACTAATAGTCTATGTTGACAACCAGTTGATTGATTGATTGATTGAAACATATTTAAAAAAAAAGAAAAAAGTTTGGACACAAATTTGAAAACCTACTGGGTCCTCTCCAACCAGTTAGACGAAGCAGGCGCTTTGCTAAAAGTTAGTGATAAAAATAAAAATTTCAATCTGATCAACACCCAAATAAACAAAATTATTTCCAAGATTTGTTCATTTATCAAACGTATTGGTAGACGATGATTATCATTTAGGTAGACCAGGATATAAAACCTTTCACCAATATCAGGGATGGAAGGTATTAAGGTTATATCATCACAGAGAAACGCTTGATATAAGGTGTAAAAACTGTTGCACATTCACCAAATCAGTCATTTTGACGTAAACCATGAACCAGGGACTCTTATAACTGTGATAGTTGTTATACATTGTGACGTTTTGACGTTGTGTGCTCAATTAGCTATGGGTTGATCATTTATAACGAAAAACAAAGAAAAAACAACAACAAATTACGCACACACACACAAACGCACGTACGCACGCACGCATACATACATACATAAACACGCACGCGCGAAAGCACGCACGCACGCAAAAACTCACAGAAACATTGTTTAATTGGCAGACAAAACATTTTTTATTACATTTACAACATACAGAAGGAGTAGACGAATGGTTTGAAAACACTATGCCATCTTTCTGTATAACCATCATCTGAAAAAGATTTGTCTCCCTATTCAGTCTCATGACGTAGCCTTGACTGATTAGAAGGTTAATGTAGCACAATTACTTGCAGTATGCCAGCTTTAACTGTAGCGTTATATCTCGCCACCAGACTACAAAGACGAGCGCCAAATAGTTTTCATTAAGGAACCATCAAGTTATAGATGACAATAATAGTATTAATGTTCACTGTGCCGTGCCACACACGCATTGATTAACCATGTCAACATGATGGCGCACCTTGCAAGACAATCAAGCAAGCCGGAAGACCGCAACGCGTCAAAGACGGTGAATAGCCAGCCATTATGCCAATGAAGACTATAAAGGTATTAAAGTAATTCACCGTGTAACCTACAAATAAACATGGCGGCTTTATGCATTCAGTTTCAGTTTCTGTGTGTGTTCACAACTACAAATAACCCGAAACTGCATAATTATATTTATTATATATAAACAGGCGTGAATGCAGAATTTCTGAAAGGGTGGGGGGGTGTCCAAATCAGATGGGTGAATAGAACCGGTGAAAAATGGTTAATTTTCATGTCCTTCCAGTTGGTAAATATATGTAAAAAAAAAAAAAATTCTGGAAATGGGGTGGGATGAGTCTAGACTTGTATAAAGAATTACAGTAAAAATAAATGTCATATTCACATTTTTATGCCGGAACTACAAACATTGGCAGAACCACGTAAGCAAATATTTAATGAAATTACGTCCCAACGTATTAGTGGTTGGTAAGAATGGAAAACAAACAGCACCGTGAAGAGCCATAGAACTATATTTAAATACATGTCAAAGTTCAACTGACGTATAACCAAAATCGTGAGGTCTGAGACTCACGAATAACTGTCGGCACAGTTTCGATACAAGGTGTTCACGAAATGTTAACTTATCGTCCTCCATGTATCATACCTGCAATATTTAGCCCTTATATGTAGTTAATATCGTAACCATCCGATTTCTATAAAATCATATGACACAACCAATAGGGAAGACGACTATTCCATATACATTATTAAAAGTTCGTAGCCTTGTTATATCAATTTAATTTTAATTGGCGACTTATTTATGCATATATTCCATATATATTTCTAAAGATACTGTATGTAGTCCCAAAGCACGTCACATTTTTGTTTGACTTGAAACACCAGAATGATCTCAGCAACATTCAAGGGCGAACATCGCTTCCTGGAAGTGGGGGAGGGGGACGGAACACACCCCTGTTCAAACACCAGGGGAGGGACGGAGCATACCCCTGTTCAAAATGTAGGGGAATGTGTCCCCCATCCACTAAGGATTGACACCATTATAGACCCCCTGAGTACTTCAGTATATTTGCGCTAAAACCACATGGTTACGTGTTACATTGATTTGATGCAATAAAGAGAAATACTGGTAAAGATTATCATTTAGACATTTTAATTTCAATTTTACGAAGCAAAAAGTGGGTGGATTATTATATAGGCGTCCTCCCTGTCCAAAAAGTGTGGAGGGGGGGGGGCATGTCCCCCAGGATTTACGCCCATGGCAACATTGCAAAATAGAAATTCTGAGCAGCTGTGTACAATGTATAATTTTAAAGGTGAAAAGGCTAGAATAGTTGAGTTTACGTTACAGTGTAATTATGAAGGTTGGTTAAAGATAGAATTATTTTAGGAATGGCATACCAGCGTGTTGGAGATCCTTTCTCAGCACACGTTACTGAGCAGATAGGTGTGATGCGCATCAATAATGTAGCACGTTATCAGGCAGACCGCACTGAACATGCGCTGTTGTAAAATCACCTTCTAAGTCATTCAACGTTGTTTGTCCCGTTCGTACGATAATCCTAGATAATACGTTATATAACTCTGAAATGGTGTTTGTTCCCCATTCTTAGTAACCACTAATACGTCATATGACTCTTCACAGTGCTGTTTCTCATTCTTACTAACCACTAATACGTCATATGACTCTTCACAGTGCTGTTTCTTTCCCATTCTTACTAACCACTGATACGTCATATGACTCTTTATAGTGCTGTTTATTTCCCATTCTTACAAACAACTAATAAGTCATATGACTCTTCATAGTGCTGTTTATTTCTCATTCTTACTAACCGAGGAATCGCGCACGACAAGTGGGAAGATCTTCAATCTAATAAATACCCCGGTCCATGGGAATGTGTATAAACTGAACTGCAAGCCGTTAAACATAAACATTAACCTGGTGTGCGGTATGCGGTATACGGAGTGTGGTGTGCGATATGAGATGTGCGATGTTTCGTGAAGTTGCTTAAATGAATTTCTATATAGAGTGTCCAGTTTGCTAAGTTTCAAACTACATCATGAATTAATCTCTGCCACATACGGTCGCACGTAACAGTATCTTTAAAATCTGCTTATACCAAATTAACAAATGTTTTTTATAGCATGTTTGAAGACAAAATTAAATTCCAACAATAAACGGTTTTTATTCTTGTCTTCATTAACACCATATGCTGAAATAAATAGTTATATGGAACATGAGTCAAGGGAAACATAACAGACCTTTAACACAGATCACATTGCAATGACAGTGTGCTAGCCCAGAATAATGGACCCTTTAAGTGATATTGGTAGAGTAAGTTTTACACCTAAAGGCCATCTTGGTGGCATGTGGTGCTATTTTAGATGGTCAAGGCAACATAATATTATATAGAATTTGATGTGATTCAGAAATGCAGGTTACATAGTAGTCGTTTAGTTCCTTTCGGTAGTGAATATTAATGTTGAAAATGCCATTATACACTTCGTTCAAGTAGAGCCCCATTTCTTGCCAATATCGGCCAGCTCATCAAGTTACCTCTTCATTGTAATAGCTAACCAGATGTCAGAGATTATTTTTGTAGGAGAGACAAAACCCGCTGCCGACACACTAATATGGCTATTCTTATCGATAAGCAGACACGGATCTTTTGTGTGTACTATGCCATAGACAGGATAACTCATACCACGGCCTTTGATAAAGCGGTGTAAGTGGTGTATATCTACTCACTGAACCTTACGAAACACTCACTCTGGGCTGGAACGGATACTGAGATTAAAAATCCCATACCTCGACTGAGATTTGATCTCAGAACGGTTATTTCGTGTTTATCGTGGATATGAGACTACTAGAACGTATGGTATTATTGAAACGTTTAGCTATAGCGCCCTTGTTATGGACTATCAGGAACAATAATAATGCTGTTCGCACTTGATTCTCATTAGCTTTGTGACAACAGAAACAAATTAAAAAGAACAACACTATTTTCATGTTAATTGTTTATGACCTTGGCAAAACAATCTGGGATGACCAAAACACGAGTAGATTGACAAATCATTTCATATATTTCTACCTAATGGCTATCTCCCTTTTACACCTTGATTGCTTTTTCATAAGTAAACGAAACTGTATTTACATTATCAATACCAATATCGACTATCATTATATATTCTACATAGGGTCACTACCAAGGTCAAAGCATACTGCAATTTCCTGAGCCAAACATCTCCCAGTAAAAACAAAATCAAAACAAAAAAACAACCAACATAAAACGTCCGTCAACTGGCGATTGAACACGTCTGCCACTTAACACAATTATTGATCTTAATTACTGGACGTTTGAGACGCAGCAATGTATTTGCAATTATCTATTGTTTAAAGACGCTTTACCGTTCCAGCTTTATCAGCGGCAATCATACTCTTTATTAAAAGTAGTGCACCGTCTGATCAACATAAAAGCTTGGCTAATGGTTTCGATGTCTTCTCGTTCGTGTCTAGATGGTGTAAATCAGGATTCCTCTGTTGGATTTACCACGGAAAGCTGATGACCGGTTGTAATGTTCTTGTGGGATATACACTGGCAGCAATCACCCCATATTAAATATCGGTAATGATTAGCTGTCGAGATAATACTCTGTCTCTAAACTACTGGACGACTTTCGACAAATTCGACACTTGACCTTTCCGTCATATTGTTTTACATTGGGAAAGGTGACATTTTAAAAATGTTATGTATCATCTTTTTTTGGATGTTATGTATTGACAATTTAATGTTAATGACAGACGGTAGGCACGATGCTTTGACACGACTGGGACGATTCTCATGAAACTAGTGACACAGACTTTACGTCATGGGGCAGTGTTGCTACGTCGAGTTATTGTGAGTTTCATCCAAATATCAGAACCAGACCCGATTCAGTGCACTAGGGTTTTTTGTAAGAGGAGCTGGTGTTCCCGTCTGATACATGGTGATCGAGGAGGAAGATTTCCACGTATTCGTGATTGATAATTTCATGGGTACACGAAACAATGTGTTTCAGTTAGTGGTCAGTGACTGGTACACGAAAGACCTAACGTGTACTATTCTGACTTTGAGAGAAAGAAAGTATTGTTTGTTTAACGATACCCAGGAACATTGGTTAATCAGCAGATAGTAGGTCTCAGTCTCACGATATGTATGACAGTTCACATTAGAAACTCGCTACTACCACATAGCCTACTGTTTCCAATTAGAAGCAAATAATGTTTTACATACGCCTTCCATAGACAAAACAAAACATACACGGTATCAACACATCAACATTGTCTCTCCCCACCACCCCCTCTCCATATACAGTCATCACCTAGATTCTCCCAATATATAAACATATTTCGTAGTAATACAAATTCAGGTTTCAGTGTGATGTCCTTTTTAAGATTTTAACTTTGAAGAGGGAAGAATCTCGGCTTGTTGTTTTTACAGATTTCCACGAAGCTTTCCCGACATGGTTTTCGTCCTTTCAACAATATGAGTTCATCCACGGCATTCTTCTATTACCATCGCCAATATATATCGCCCATTGCTCATCAACCTCCAACCTTTACTAACTGCTGCTAAAAGAAACCAGTAGTACTTTCATGCCCATGAATTAATTCCCTCAGCCCACTGACAGATTCAAGACACAATCACCATTCACTGCTTGGGAGACATTAATTTGATAATTGTCCCCATGGGAGCTGATAATCGTTAAGCTGGATTCAGCAGCGCTATTCTTACAAAGTATTTCAGACCGTGTTAGTAAGGTTGGCAGTTCCTCACATTTACGCTTTTGCAAATCCAATATTAGCCTGAAGAAACGTCCATTTTGTCAATCCGTATCAATAAATTTGCCCGCTCAGGACAAGAGTTACGGGTTTTGTGAGCCACTAAAATACGCATATGTTCACTGAGTGAGAGGGTTTGGTTACTAATTTCACCACTGGCAGTCATTTATTGCTGGGATAATGGTGAAGATTGAGTCAATCTTTGTGTCCATGTTGAAAGCATCAGAACCCATGTCATTGTCGGCTGTCATGTCTGTCGTCTAGAGAATGATGTACGCTTTTCCTTGCATGCTGCCGATACTTTCAACTCTATACCTCTGTTAGTGAGATACCATGTTTTTCACGACTGCTTTATCCAGATATTGGAGAGGTTTCGCCAAAAAAACACACAAAAAAACGTCTTTATTTTAGGGCTGACTCGATCTCTTGGTCTCACCCCTCCGATTTGTCCCTGTCCGCTAAATGTATGATGAGTGAAAACATTTTTAATAAAACATCATTATGGTCGCTAAGATGCTTTGTCTTTTAAATGAATAAAACAAGTGTTTTAAATATATTATGAGCAATATCACTCTACACGAGGTAACGTCAATATGAATTGGAAAATATTTTAAAACTATCCACTTTTTCAATCAGAATTTGATTCGGGTGTTTATCCTTTTTGCGTTTTTATTTGTTTTTGTTTTGTTTAACTACACCACTAGACCACATTGATTTATTAATAATCAGCTGTAGGATGTCAAACATTTGCTAATTATGACACGTAGCCAGTGTGAGCCATCATCCGACGGGTTTTGAACCACTGTCTTCAGCTTGAGAGGCTGATGACATACTACTAGACCACTAACACTAACTTTATCCTTTTTGCGATGAAGTGATTTAATCATTACTTTAATAGTCACTCACATACTCACACAAGCTTTTCAGATGTTTTTCATGAATCCGATAAGAATGTTCGGTAACAGAGTTATAACATGAAAAGGAAGACCTTTTTTAAAACGGCACGCTCATATCAAACAGACAAGATTACGTTTATATTCCTTTCGCCACTAATTGAGATAAATTTATTTGTTTGATATTAACGATAAAGTTGGTAATATTTGCCAAACACTTAAAAGGTTCTTGGACCGTTCTCATACGACGTCTAAGCACGGAGGGCTAACACAGGTTCCTGCAAGCTGCATGCATCCCATGTTTGATTAACAGAAAGAGATGTCATGAAGAGACGACCTGGGAACACAGGGTTTACTTGACCTGCTGCCAGTTATAATCAAGCAAATCTCGGCGTCTGACCCAGTATATCAATACAACATGTATCAATACAAGCGGAAATGAACTTATCAGACTGCGATCTGTAACAATATAGACGCAACGATAATCAATTCGTGAGTAAACCTCCCTTCCGTAACATATTGTATTGGGAAGGAAATGAATTCTTGTGGATCCAAGGTTTGATGTTTTAATGAACACTCGAGTTCCTCGGTTTCTGATGGGATGCAACTTTCTGTTCAATTCACTTTTAGCGGGTTTCTGTGACGCACTGTATTAGTATGTCAAGTGTGACTGTCACAACATACTGCTGTCAACAACAATCCATAACAAACTGGATGACTGCAGTAACATACTGCTGTCAACAACAATCCTTAACAAACTGGATGACTGCAATAACATACTGCTGTCAACAACAATCCATA
>JAULBS010106339.1:0-15517 GCA_032355785.1 Symmetromphalus regularis | reverse complement strand
GTCTGTTTACGCTACTTGGAACATGGATTTTTGTCGATTACTTTTGTTTGCGTGAACCTAGGCGAAAAAGGACTAGAATTTTGGAAACAGCAAAAAAGTCCTATGGGCAAATTCCACTGTCACGGGTGTGACCATCAGAGAGGTTTTATAGAATATACCATGAAAACCTTACATAGCTTTAGTTTCATGATGTAATTGGAAACACTGACACTCAAACTATAAAGTACAGCCATTATTATGTTTATCAGGAGCCTCTTATATTCATCAGCCAATGTTTTACTCCTGTAATGGGTATGACAGTTAAGGTCACACCCGTTACAGGGGTAAAACTTTGGCAAGTCACTATACTAGTTCTCTTTCAAATATAATGGTGACTGTACTTCATAATTTGGGTGTTAGTGTTTCTAATCACACCTTGAATCAAAAGCCACTTTGTAAGGTTTTCATTGTATATTCAATAAAACCTCTCTGATGGTCATGCCCGTAACAGTGGAATTGCCCAGCTAATACAACCTCTATTAAGCAACCAACTGTCTTAAAAGGTCACTGTTACTCAAATTGGTAGGTGCTAAATAGAGATCTAACTATTTTTCATAAAGATTTCAATAGGCTAATTTATGTTGATTCTCTACCATCTTATTCCATTCAATTTACTATCATAAAGATCATAAAAGCTTAGGAAAAAGCAACATATAGTACCTGATAACTTGTTGAAATAAATGTTATTGTATACAGTTACTTTAATTATGTATAGTTTATTTACTGAAAGCCAAACTGTACATACATTATGCATAAAATAAAAAATTCAATAAGCTAATTTATGTTGATTCCCAACCAGTACCATCTTATTCGATTCAATTTACTATTATCAAGATCATAAAAGCTTAGGAGAAAGCAACATATAGTATGTGATAACTTGTTATAATAAATACTATTATAAACAGTTACTCTAACTGTAATTACGTATAGTTTATTTACTGAAAGCCAAACTGTACATGCATTATATATTATGCATAAAAAAATTCAATGGGCTAATTTATTTTGTTGTTGCTATTTTATAAAAATCAATTCGCGAACACTGCAACAGACAGAGGCACCCACGCAGCATAAAAGGGAAATGATTATTGCGTTTGTGCAGAACAAAAGATTGCTATCTATAAATCATGAAGTATCTCCGTAGATTACGAGTAGAGACATTTGCTGACAATGGCAATGTTTCCCCACTCGACGATGATGACTCCTCCGAGAAATATTTATATGCAGGTCTTCACAAATCCATGCCAATTGAAAGTCTTACAGAGCATGCACTCGTAATGCAAAACAATCGATTTAACTCTCAAAGGATACATAACAATACAGTGCTGGAAAATTAAAATACTAAATCATGTTCTCAAAGTGAAGTTGTGTGTTATCGACAACATCAAGCGAGTTAACTGCAGCATCGAGCACACAGAAGTCTGTCCATACAGCCGAAATAAGTCAGCATAAATGTTTTAGAATTTATCTACATTTCCAGACCCATCTGATACGTATCATAACAAAACATCCATAATCCCCATGATAATTAAACAAGATCATTTCGAGACTAACAAGATCCATTTCCAGACTAGTGTGATACCTATCATTAAATAAGATCCATTTCCAGACTAGTGTGGTCCCTATGATAAGAAAACAAGATCCCTTTCCAGACTAGTGAGATCCCTATGACAACTGAACAAGATTTTCAGACAAGTGAGATCCCTATGTTAACTAACAAAATCCATTTCAAGACTAGTAATATCCCATGATAATTGAATAAGATCCTTTTCCAGACTAGTGAGATCCCCATGATAATTGAACAAGATCCATTTCCAGACTAGTGTGATCCCTATGATAACTGAATAAGATCCATTTCCAGACTAATGTGATCCCTATGATAACTGAACAAGATCCATTTCCAGACTAATGTGATCCCTATGATAAGAAAACAAGATCCATTTCCAGACTAGTGTGATCCCTATAACTGAACAAGGTCCATTCCAAGACTAGTGTGATCCCTATACAATTATATACATTTTACACCAGTACAATCTTTGTGGTAAGTAAACTATTGGCAAGGCATCTTTATTATAGATTCTTCAACATTGAGCACACAGCATAACATTAATTTAATACAAATGTTTTTAAAAAATGTTGTCCATTTTCAGATCACAACAATTATTGTGAAACATAACAGAATAAAGATGTGACAATTTATAAAACAATAACACATAGTTTGCCAAAACAAATATTTCAGCACTGGTCTATAAGTACACTACTGCAAAATGCAGAATCTAGTATATCCTTAAATTTTCAATACGTATGAACTGATCACCCATTTACTTTTTACAAACAGAATTGGTATTTATAAAACATCACTTTTCGTTCAACTATTCCAAAAAAAAATGTCTAAATACTGTAAATTAATACTTCATGACTGAGATACCCTAAAATCTGTATTTTTATTAATTCTTGGTTATCTACTTGTAGTGTTGATGGTGAAATAAAAATGTGTCAGTTGATTAAACTGCATTTATTGCATGTGTCGCGTCGCATTCATTGGATTAATTCCTTGCTTCCATTAATTTCATGATTTACTGAAGGTCAACTAAAATTTTCAAAATTGTTTTAAAGGGAGATGATCTTTCTACAAAATGAAGACAAACTTTCAAACAAGTTGTTTCCCATATATATTCAGTGATACAGAAGTTGGAAAGATGTGCGAAATTATTAAAGTGATCTTTCTTGATTTTAGCTTAACTTTGAAAGTGTCTCTCTGTTTCTTGCTCTTCCCTTCCTCCTCATTCCCCCCACCTCTCTCTCACACACACTGCAATTTCACAATCATAACTTTCTATTATTTCTAACAATGCAATTATCATAGAATAGCAAATCCTTATGAGAATATGTTCAGATGAAATTTATGTCCTGTGACATAAGGTCCCCCAGAACTTTTATTATAGGAATGAGATTCCGTTTCAGTTAAAACAAGGGATCCAGTTTAGTTTTTTCCACTGAGTTTTTCATTCTCTGCAGCATTTTTTTTGCCATGGACAAGCTAAAAAAAATTTAAATTATTGGTGTATTTTTTTCTTATTATTAAAAATAAAGTAAACTTTATACAAAAATTGCTGTGGAAAATGCCTTGGACACTATTTTTCCACAGCATTTATTTTTCCGCAGACATTTTCTTAATTGCAGGGATTGCATTCCATCCAGAATAATTAATTCACAGACACGATCACCTTCTTGTACAAGCACAAGTAACACTTTAATTAACAATATTAGAACATTATTAACAATTCTAATCACATCACAGTTCACTAATAACTCCCTATTTTTTTTTTAATAAAGGCGTGTTATCTGTCTAAAGTTGTAATAAATGAGTTACACATTACATATATAATTTTATATACAATTCAACTTTTGTTAGGAATATCAAGTTACGAATTAATTAACTACATTAAAACTTCCTGCTATTAACAATTCAAATCACGTCACAATTTACGAACAACCTTCTTTTATTTATTAATTCAGATGAGTTGTCTCTCC
Organism: Symmetromphalus regularis; assembly: GCA_032355785.1. Taxonomy (NCBI): domain Eukaryota; kingdom Metazoa; phylum Mollusca; class Gastropoda; order Neomphalida; family Neomphalidae; genus Symmetromphalus; species Symmetromphalus regularis. The sequence goes on along the minus strand of JAULBS010106339.1, from coordinate 11,947 downwards.
TCTCTATACGTATGACAATCAGCTACAGCTGATGTGCACCATTCAGCTTTTGTTAGGAATACCAAATGTGTGGCCATAAAAAATTTGATGATATCATAAATTTGTGCAACAGTTGTTCAATAAGAATAATCAGTTGACTGCTTGGCATGTTCTATTACTAGGTTTCCATGGCTTATTCATCAGCTGACTAAAACTGAAAAAAAAGCGTGTTTTAAATGGATAAAGGATCCAGGTGCACATGCTGAAATTTTTGCAGGAGGGAGAGAGAATCCATAATATACTCAACAAAAAAAGAAAATCTGCATGTTTAAACATTTTTGTTCATTGGGGTGGTATCACAGTAATGGTTCACTAGCAGCAACAAGTGCGCAACTCGTGATATTACTGTATATACATATCTCCACCTAAATGGTGTGGTTATCTAATTCCAGAATTTCTGCCATGAATGTTGTCTGATTTATGAAATAAATGACTATTGATTACATGCATACTTTCTTTTTTGTTGAGTATATATAAGAACATCGGCCTACAGGATATATAGATATAATATATTGGAAATGTTCTTTTTAACTTATGAAACCCTTTCTGCCCATGTGCTTGGGATCACAATATAAAACAATAATAATACTAAATAAATTTCTTCCAAATATTTAAATGTTTTGCAAACATTATTTACTATAGTCTATTACCCCAGTGGGCACTCATTACTGGGAAATATTGTTCATATTTTCTAAGTGAGAACTATTATACATTAGTTTAACAAGTTATTTCTTTGGGTCACTCTGGGCGTTATGGCCAGTAACCTTGCCTATACTAAATATGACATCATTATAATTTTGTAAAAGTACCAATGAGGTCACTAAAACAAGAAAAGATATAATGTAACCTCATCTGTAACATTATAGGAAAGCATTTCACTAAACTTTTGTGCAATTAGAAAGTTTAAATAGAACGATTAAAATTGTATGAGGTAATAAATAGAATATCAAACTCGTTACCATTTATTATCAAATTTATGTCCCTAGTGTAATAATGTTTCTTTATCACTCGCTAAAGCTTGTGACAAAGAAAAACTATTTCACTTGGGATATAAATTTGATAATAAATGGCAACTCATTTAATATCCTTTATTCTCTACCTCATATTTAACTGTTTGGTACAGACCCGCCCCGAGCTATGCAGATCATTGTCAGACCTTCTAGTCTGTAACAAAATACAAGCACAAAGAAAGGGTCACATAACAGACTTCGACTTGCTGATCTCCTAAAAGGTAAAATGTCGAGTGCAACAATGAACAGATATGTTGTTTCCTACAGGTGAAAAGTGTCGCATGCTTCAGTACCGTATCAAAGAAAAATTGGTTTCGCTTGACCAACCCTGTAAAGACATTCATTGGAGAAGTATTATACTAAAAGCTCTTTACAACACCCCCAGTCTATTTTCATATCGATATCATGTGTTAACAGCAGGAGAAAGACGATACGTCAAAATAAAATCAATATAAAAACATGTAACTTAACACCTATAACAAACGTATGAAAAGATATTTTATGAGGCCGTCCACTCAGTGATATCACGGGCAATAAAAGGCTAAACGTGTATTCTATCAGAGATTAACACTAAAATAAACTTAAAGAGAACCTGTAATGGATATAATTAAAATACCAGACATGAAACTGTAAAAGCTGTGGCAAGTATATGGAAATGATTGACAATGGCGGATACACACATTTTGAAAGGGTGGGGTGTTCAAAAAACATTATTAAAATTTTTAACATTGGAATTACATAATATAAGTTGTAGAAGCATCATGTGTGTTCTTTGGTGCATAAAAAGCCATTTACCCCGAGAGATGCTTCCACAAAGAATTTATCTTGTCGACATGTTAAATTATATAATTAATCAATTAAAGTAATACAAAAGAATAATGATTAACAATTTATTAACGCATCCGTACCATGCGGACACAATAAAAGTCACTTGACAATGACAAAATACAGTTCCATTGATTACAGATAGGGTGTAAGAAAAATTGGCTCTGCCCACCGGTGTATAAGGGTTTTGTCCAATGGCAAACAACCAATGAGATTAAAGAATTGTACATGTAGGTAAGATAAAACTAAATTATAATACGAAAAAATAAAAATTGGTGGCTGAAGGTGGGTTTTCTTTCACTAGCCCACCAGACCAGAACCAGCTAAATTTTACTCACCAGCCAGAATTTCTACTAGTCTGCCAGCTTATAGAACAATATATATATATATATATAGGTTTTTTTAAAACAGCAAATGTATAATTATTTGATATTCTGTGAGCGTTTATACTTTTTTCCGGTTTGAATATTGAGGTTCCAACAACAAAAGATTTATCCTTTGTTAAAATACAGATCGCCCGTTGGACTTGTAGTTGCATTTTTTAATTTGTCCGTCAGAATTTGTACTCGCATTTTGCGAGCGGCCTAGTACTTTCTACACACCTGGGTCCAGTACTGGCCTGACCTTGATAAGAAACAGCATAATGATAATAAACAGACATGTTATAGACAAAAAGAACCAGTCGGTCGTCGGATCGATCCTTCTCAGTGGACCCATTTGCAGTTTGGGCTATTTTCCGTTCCAACTAGTGATACACAACTGGTACATCAAAGGCCGTGGTATGTGTTGTCCTGTCTGTGAGACGATGCAAATAAAAGACCCCTTGCTGCTTATCGAAAAAGAGTAGCCTATGTGGTGGCAGCAGATTTCCTCTAAATACATATATCAGAATGACCATATGATTGACATCCAATAGCAGATGACAAGATAAAAATCAATGTGCTCTAGAGGCGTCGTTAAATAAAACAAACTTTACTTTTTACCAGCTGGACAACATTCAGATATAGATTCTTCACTGGTTCCATTATAATCAAAGATACAAGGTGTGAAATACATGGCCCTCAGTAGTTTGAGAAGTTCAGGGTACTACAGTCATGGTAGCCGGTGATTCTGGTATGCATAAAATAACTTTTTTTTTTACCAAAAACGAAAAGTAGGCAGTGGCAAAAGCTGCTACAGGCAGTGACTGGGTACTTTTGAGGGCACTGGGAATACTAAACACTAAAGGTATTCAATAGAATAAGTACCAAAACACAAAAATAGCCCTTTTAAACATTTATCTATAATAAAGTATTTCTATTCATGTTTCTGGTTTTATATGGTTGCTAAGCCAAGGTAACAAAATATTAAGTAAAAAATGTATTTAAAATTTTTTTACACTACATAAATCAAATTAATATTCAAAATATTTTCTCCAAAAACATTAAAAAAGAATTCTCCTCTTTTGTTTCATTTCTGAAACCATTTAAATTTGTGTTCCATTACCCCAGAAAAAAACTTAATTACAAAAATGATACTTTTTTTTAGGCCAGAGTTTTTTATTTTTAGTTTCTCAAACATAGGCCTCCCAAAATAGAGTAGGAGGGAGGGAAAAAAAATGAAATAAAAAGTTACAAAATGTCTTGAGAGAAAATAAAATTTGGTTTAAAATTAATTTTACCAGTTTTACTCATTTAACTGGATCATATGCCTGCATATTTCTGTATTCACCCCTTATGAAAAGAAATTATTCAACCTCAAAGTGTAACCTTAATGTTTTTGTTTAAACAATGGTGCAGGTTTTTTTTTCCTTTTCTTCTTTTTATTTCTAGCCTTCAGGACAATCAATGGAAATAAAATGTGAATTTTCACTTTTAAAATTTAGCAAAATGCAGGTTCGGTGGGTTCATGAAACGAATAATAAAAAAAAACTCTGGCCTTATGATCTTGTATTATTAGACGTAAGTTGTATCACCATTCACGAAAATATCTGGCAACGCTGATGAAAAACCCACATTCAATTGAATTTATTAGATGTCAGTTTTTGTGGGAGCAACAACACACGAAATGATGCATAAAAAAGGAAGAGTTGAATTTCAATGGGTGTTTTACGTACACAATCGTAACCTGATCCCACTGCATATCCCCATGTGAACTCCTGTTTTGTCTACTAACGGGTCACACATATGGTAAATGTAAGGCATTCATAATGACATCATAAAGAAAACTGCTAGTACTGAAGGCTCTTTTATATACATGTAATAAAATGTTATGTCACTGTAACCGTGCGAAATACAGCAGAATTATCACATAGCAGATGAAGATTTTTAAATATGTATTAAAGTCTTAGAAACCAAATGACAATGAAATCACATTAATTAAAAATATTGTTAAATGACTGATATCTGAGGTATTAGTATTGATATGGTAATAAAAAAGTTTGACATCAACACAAATTTTATTACATATGTTGCTAAAGAGCGGGATGTAGCTCAAATGGTAATGTGTCCACCTGTCAAGCTGTCGGATTGATCCTTCTCAGTTGACCCATTTGCAGTTTAGGCTATTTTCTGTTTCAGCCAGTGGTCCACAACTGGTTCATCAAAGGTCGTGGTATGTGCTGTCCTGTCTATGGCACAGGGCATATAAAAGACCCCTTGCTGCTTATAGGAAAGAGTAGCCTATGTGGTGGCAGCAGGTTTCCTCTAAATAAATATGTCTGAATGACCATATGATTGACATCCAATAGTCGTTGATAATATAAAAATCAATGTGATCTAGAGGAGTCATTAAATAAAACAAACTTTACATTGCTAGAATGATATTAAGCATCTTCACCACCATTTCTTAAGGCCGTTATCATTTTAAATCCGAATTTTAAGACTAAAAATGACCAATCTCGATGTAAAAAATAATCCAACCTTTTATCATATAAACACATCAATATTAATTAGACTAAAATACATGTAGTAGTAATATTTTATTATTCTAGCATAGGAGAGCCTTGGTAAATATGTCAGAATAACCATATGATTGACATCCAACAGCCAATGATAAGATAAAAATTTAATGTGCTCTAGAAGCATCATTATATAAAATAAACTTTAACTTTAAGGAAAGCCTTGACGGTCCAGCGTTAGAATGTCATATTCTCAAGCTGATAACAGTGGTTCAAAACCCGTTGGAGGCTAGCTCACACTTGACTATGTGTCAAGATAACCAATTATTGAAATCCAATAGCCGCTGATTAATAAGTCAATATGGTGTCATTAAAATTGACAAAAAAATGATATAATCTAGCATACCTTAAACACATACTCCCACAGACCCGTGAACTAATTAATTTCCAAACAAAGAATTAATTTTAAATATAAACATTTGATTTGTTCACAGAAATACTTAATTCAACTACTTACATAACAACCGCATATCACTTATTATCAATATTTTAAAAATAATAATGAATTATGCTCACGGACAAATAAATCATAAACCATAAACTCGACATGGAATTCTCTATACCATGGTTCATGTAAAACGTCTTGCTTGATATAAAAGCGATATCTAGCATCACAAATGCATGTAAGTTTCATTCGTAATCAATATTTAGAGGACAAAGACCCTTAAATTCAGAGAGAATATGCCTTTAAAACATCATCAGATGTGATCTGTAACAATATGTAAAGTGTCGTGCACATACTTACGTTTGATTGGAAAAAATACAATTAAAATATCACCAACTTTGAATTGTGACGATCTTAAAATAAAGATTTGAATTTGTGTATTTTAGGCCCACATAAATTAATTTTGTGTTTCTGTGACGCTTGTGCCAAATCGTATTCGCAAATTATATTTATCGCGAATTTTTTATTTATTTTTGAACTAGAACTTACGATAATCGCAACAAAATTGTTTATGCTTTATATTTCAATCAGTTTAGAAGTAAATTTCTTGGATATTTTGAAGAATGCGATGAAGTGTACACGTAACTTCTACTATACCGCAGGCAACAGGTTGTTTCGTTTTTATTTCCGTTCGCCTTGGGTCATTTCGAAGGTTATGTCCTTAGACTTCAATATAGCAAAGGCACAAACAAAATCTAACTCTCCTACACAAATATCTTGGTTACAATTCCGTGGTATTTAAGCTTGGACCCATTTGCAGTTTTGGACCTGCTTCAGTATGAACTAAGTGCCACCCGGAGCCGTCATTATGTAGACGGGATATTTTTCATTCCTTATCATATATGTCAGTGTTGATGACGTCCTGGTGGACAAGTGACGATTGTGAACCAAATTCCCCATAAAGCCAAAAGGGCAGTGGCGTAGCTCCCTTTAGGCACTGTAAGTACGTGCCTAGACATGTTTTAATGCCTCAGAACGCAGCTGCGGCGATATAAACATAAAACAAATTTCCGGCGTGTGAGGGGGGATTGTCCCAGGACTCCAGAACAGGATGCCAAGCTACGCCCCTAAAGGGCTCCAGATGTCCATCATACAGGTGCCAGCCATAATCGTCCTTTAAAGTAGGGGCATAAGCTACATGGATATGCGCCTACCTCCATATAGCCATCTGGTAGTTTGTTAAACAGATGCTTTGAAGTAGAACATGCAAGTATTGGATAGGAACACCCAATTCCATATTCTGATGGGGTCATCTTCTGAACTACACTTTTCTTCAACTATCGTATATTGAAGTTTTTTTTCTACACTGTTGAACTTTCTGATTCATAGAATGCACAGATTGTTGACCAAAGAGTGATCTACTTCATGTTTCAGTGGACAATAGAATGAAACAGAACATTTGTGCATTATATGGATTTCAAAGGATCATAAGTGTATTCAAACTTCAATATATGATGAAAGGCATAGTTCAGAAGATTTCTCCATCAAGGTCTATCAGAATGTGGAGCTTACATTTCCTGCTTCAAGGCATCCATCTTGCATTCTATCAGATGGTTGTATAGGAATGGTGCTGAGCACATTCATGTAGCTGATGTCCGCACTGCAATGGATGGTCATTGCTGACATCTGTCCTATGGAGCCCCTTTGGTTTTATGAAGAACTTGGGTCACAGTTTCTAATCAGAGATGCTCCTGGTGTCAGCTAGGAAATGCGCAACACTGACAGTGATCATTATGAGGAATATCTTTAAGTTAATTATTTATTTGATAATGGAGGCAATGGAATATTAAAAATAACTCATTGTTTCATTTCAGAATGTTAGAAGATGTATTGATTTGATTTTTCTCTTATATGGAATAGTTTATATGTCATGCTAGATATTGTATTTGATTAACTGACCTTGAAAATATGGATTATATGCATATCTTAATGAGTTTTACAATTACATGAAAATATATATGTTTGATGTAAACATCTTGGATTTTTTAGGTCTTTACTTTAATTTCTTTCTTTAAAATTTTGACTACATTTGAATGTTGAATGATCTGATTAAAATAGGAATGTCTTCTATGATTCACTGAATTCAAAAGCATTAATAAAGAAGTCCAAACTGGATTGATAGTTTGATTAAATGTTGATTTCATGAACATTTTATTTTTGTGGTAACTATCTTTGATTTTGAAGGTATTCATCTGTGATTTTTAATTATTACCCAAGTCTGAACGACCTATTTCAAACTTAAATGATTTATTTCATTCAGTGACTTTAAAAGTATTAATAAAAAGTCACAAATGGGTCACTATATTGATTGCGTGTCGATATTTCATGAAAATAGTGTTTCTGGTCAGCCATCTTGGATTTATTAATTTTAATAAAAAAGGGAATGGTATTTTAAGCTCAGTAATGTTTTATTGGATTCTTTGACCATGGACACGGGTATATATATCAAAATCATGATTTTATGTTGACTAGTACTTCAGATATTATTGATTGTTCATTTTGTCAGTGGCCACCTTGAACAAAATAGCCAACATTAAGAGTATATTAAGGTCAATAATGACTTTATTGGATTTTTGACCATGAACATATCGGAATAGACACTAAGATTATGATTCTATGTTGGCTAAAACTTTAGATATTGTTGCTTATAAATTTCATTGGGGGCCATCTTGAATAAAATGAAATTGTTTTTCTCTGGTGACATCGCTAATATCATTGCTGAGAATCCCCTGAACAAAATAGTACCACTCATGAAGGATCATGGGTAAAGGGGACTACAATACAAATGTAGTCAGTCTTGACTAATATATATATGTAATTGTTCATTTTGAGTATTGAAAATAGACATTCCTAGAAACATGGTAACCATTTAAAAAAACATGGTAAACATTTTATAGTATATTAAATATCAAAAATGACTTCAGCATACCCTTAAATATATAAAACTTGCGCCGACATCATTTAAATGAGTTAACACTATCAAAATATATGTCGAAAATGGACTTTTGTTGGATAATTTGGCAGCCATCTTGGAAAATAGCAGCCATATTGGAATTTCCAATCACTCACTGGTTCAATTTGAAAAGTGACCCAATGAGATCATTCATGTCAAATTTTTATCAGATCTACTAAAATAGCTGTTGAAAGATATGCATTTTTAAAGGAGGCGGAAGGCATGTTTTGACCCCTATATTTTTCAAGGGCAGCACCAGATCCCTGATTACCAAACTTTTTTTCGTGTACATATATGATAAGGAATGAAAAAAAAAAGCCAGTCTACATAATGACCGCTCCGGGTGGCACTTAGCTCATTCTGAAGCCGGTCTATTTACTGATAATTTAAAAAATGCCACTTGGATTGCTACTGTGACACAAACACGTGCTACACTTTTAAAGTATTTACAACACCATCGCCGCCACCACCACTACCTCAACGAGAAAAAAAAATTAAATGGAAAAACAAATAACCTGCAATATAACAACACAAAATATCCAGTATATACAAACTATATTGTTAGATATGACAAAAATATAAATAATGACTATACTTCGCGTCACCGGAAGTGGAACAACAAAACACTAGCGTTTTTCATTTGAAAAGGAAGTGCCAAAAGGACAAACAACTGCTTTTAAAACATTTCACTTCAAACTTTTTGGATTATGCATAGTTACTACGGTAACAAAAATCTTAACTGAAAAGGGCAAAAAAAAAATAAATACCCGGTTAAAACGTATAATAAAAGTTTTTCCCCATAAAAATTTAATATTCAGTATATCTTCTTGAAATTTTGTATAAAAAATAGATCTTTCGTTTAATTTCCAAAACCGTTTTCCTTTTAGTTCCACAATCCCTAGAAGAAACGTTATTGTTAAAAACGATGGTGCCAATCTGATGTGACGCGAAGTATAATAACACAGTGCTAAAAGTCCAACAGAGGTGCAGAGATTCGTCTGATGGATTTCTCTCGGTGGATTCTTTGAACCATTTTCCGTTCCAATATTATTTTTAATAGTTTAGTATGTACTATGTAGTGTTCTGTCTGTAGGAAACTACATACGAGAGATCCTTTATGGAAAGGGTAACCTATGTGGAGGCAGTGATTTCGTATGTAGAATACTAGGACATCTGTTAGTCACTGATTAAGCCATCTTTTGACGTATTGTTAAACATTACTTCTTTTTTTGGTTGACAGATTTTTGTGTGCATGGCAGTAGGTAGCGGGAGAGACCCTACTGCCTCCATTGAAAATATTTCAGACCTACTGTCCTCACCCCAGGAAAAAATACCTAGGACACTAAAGTGTATACATATACAAAAACAAAAACACATATTATTACTTTATTGTTCTGAAAGACGTTGCACTCCAAGACAAGATAAAATTTTACAAGAAACATATAGGTCAAATATAGGTTCAGGCTAAATCGCTTTTATCGATCATTTACGAATCAGAGGTATGAGCTATACTATTGATTACTAGTAAGATGATAGTGATCAAAGTACATTTGTTTGCGTACTTGCTAATCTACATGCAGGTCACGTCAAGAGAAATAATCTTGTAAAACCCTACGGTCTAAATACCAGAATCTAAACCGGATTAAAATGTAAAAGATTTAACTGCAATATTAGAGGAGTGTCCAGTACAATTTCTGACATAATACCATTTTAGTTACAAACAATTAAATTTAAATTCTCAAAAGAGACTTATTGTATACTAGCAGAAAGTAGGAAGACAATCAATTACACACTATGCCTGAAACCACGTTCAGGCAAGTTGCGCAATGATTGAACCATAATTTCAGGCATTACACGAAATGCCTGAGATTTTTAGGCATTTCATGAAATGACTGAGTGAAACAGGCATTACGCCAAATAACTAAACTTTCCAGACATTTCGTGAAAAGCCTGATTACGCACTTTGACTGTAACATTTATATCTAGAAAAGAAGAGTTTGCATTTTTAATTGCAACGCTAGATTACTAAAAATACTTAACCCTCTCCAGGAGAATTTGCGGACAGTTGATTTTATCGATTATTTGCAAATCAGTGAGGTTTGAGCAAAACACTATTAATAACCATTAAGATAGCAGCTGACAATGATAAGTAAATGTAGTTTATATAAATACCTACATTATGCAATTAAAATACACATTTTGTCAATCACAATGTTTTTTCTATGCCATTCATTTAATTGATGGTACTTAACTTTTCATTTCCCTGTCATTTGTTTGAGTTAGTATGTATGTTATAAGTAAAGTGTATAATCAGTCATTTGCTGGAAGACAACACATTTAGCCATTACACGAACTGACTATATGAAACGCCTTATCTGTAGCAAAACTACTTGAGAGACATTAAGATACTTAGCCTACATGGGCACATTTATAACATGCGGCCAAATATCAATTATAGAGTAAATGAAAAAATATTAAGATGTGTTTGGATAAAGTCATTAATATTTAACCATTAAAATCCAGACTAAGTTTACCTAAACATATTACTTTCTTCCATTAGCTGTAACACTTAGAATTTACGAATGTGTTCTATCATATATTTCAAGTCGAACATTTATTATATTGTATTCATTTCTTTTACACCGTTTTAAAACTACTAAAATAGTGAAAACATACAAATTAAAACAAAAGAAAAAATGTACAAAAGAAAAGGTTATCATGTTTAAAATAATACTAGTGTATCATTTCATAAACAGGTTTTGTACATACCGGCTTCAAATCTTATATTCTAGAATTAGAATTTAAAGTTTGAGATCGTCCAACGTAAATTCAATAATTAATTGTTTGAAGGTTACTACTATCGACGATTTCATATAGATCGGAATATTAACTGTAAAATTGAGATAAAAAATGTTAGTTTCTCAGTGTTCAACTAAATAAGCTTATCCATGGTCTTTTACATCTGTCCGTTTGCCTGTCCACTAATATGTATGTTTTTTCATCTGATTACCGTCCTTGCACTGTCAAGGCCATGAGATGAAGATACTACAATGTATACAAAATATTGTTAAATAAATTATGTGGTTTATGTCTGTGTGCAACGGAACATAAAAGAGTAGCAACAGTTTCAGGGACATTGTTTAATCAACAGCGATTAGGCGTCAGACATAATTGAAAAGTGTTTAACTTTTTTACAAAATTAGTCCATAATTTAGATAAATTCTAACAACGATGAATTTTGTTCGCAAGAGAAAAACCGTGAGCTTTTCGTAGACCGTGCGATTTTGCGGAAAACCTTGAGACTTGAGAAGTCTGAGTCTTGTAGAATATAATTTTATATCTCGAGAAGTAGTGATTTTTGACATTACTATCAAACCGTTATAACATGAGACAAAACCTTTATGTTCCAACAAAGTAAAGTTTGTTTTATTTAACAACGCCTCTAGAGCACATTGATTTTTATCTTATCATAGGCTATTGGATGTCGTTTATGTTCCAACAAAGCCACAACGTCAGGAACAGGCATGGACATTCTAAATTCCCACATTAAAATTCTCTAAATTAACATTAAAAAGTATTCAAATAAAACTAGTCTGTACGAAATTAAATCATAAATACTACAAAGTTTGAATATTTTAAAAATCCATTGTTATATCTATAAACTCAACTCCCACCCACACACCAACCCCCTATGCCCCAAAACCCCCCACCCCAGATGAGATTAATATATATATATA
>JAULBS010106328.1:0-15519 GCA_032355785.1 Symmetromphalus regularis | reverse complement strand
TCCATTTTAACATTTGGAACATCTCTGCCATTTCCGGTAATATTCGTATCTCTTTTATCGTTTTTGCTTTAATAAATCATTTTTTTTGCAAATATGACATTGATATTAAGTTAAAATAAATATGTTTATAAAATAATAATTGCTTTCCATAAAAATACATTATACAAATAATTACCTAACATCCCCAATCTATATAGATTTGTCAAACGTCTGCAAAATGGCGGTCAAATTAACGCCAGCTTGAAAGGTAAAAAAAATACTTTTGTCTGCGGTTTAAACATTGTAGAACCAATGGACAAACCAACCTAAACAAAAAATAGGACTTTTTTTTTATTTCGAAAACTATCAACATTAATGAGGTAAGTTAATATATTTTGTTTTTTATTTGTCAAAAACCATGTTCCAAGTAGCGCAAACAGACTATAGTCACTTACAATATTAATCACCATTTACAACCTTACCAGTAGTACAAATTACACAACTGTTTCGTTACTGTGCATGCAGCCATCCTTGAGTCACCTATATTTCATTCATGCACAGTTTGTACAGTGTTTTACTTGACACTTAAACAATTAATCACCATTTACAACCTTACCAGTAGTATAAATTACACAACTGTTTCGTTAGTGTGCATGCAGCCATCCTTGAGTCACCTATATTTTGTACAAAATTTCCCACTTATTATTATTATTATTATTTTTTAACAACATCACTAAGCACATTGGATGTCAAACATTTTGCAGTTATGACAATCAGTATGAGCCAGCATCCGACAGGTTTTGAACCAATGTCTTCAGCTTGAGATTCTGATACCCTACCACTGGACCACTCAGTCTCAAATTTCCAATTTATATCCAACAGTTAGTAACACACAATATAATAAAATCTATGATGAAAGTGTATGAAGTTAGCCAGTGTTTTCAACTTTAGTATGAAGAGTAACTTATCATTTTTAAGATAACATTACTGTTATAAAATTAGTGTTGTGTAAAGCATGTAACTTGTAATTCATGAGCCTCACCAGTCAAACATCAGACTCTCAAGCTAAAGACTTTGGTTCAGAACCTGTTGGAGGCTGGCTCACACTTGACTATGTGTCAAAAGTATCAAATATTTGACATCCAATACCCGGTGATTAATAATTCAGTGTGTTCTACTTCTAGTGGTGTTGTTAAACAAAGCAAAAATGGCTTGGAATGGCCTTTTTGTCTTGAACTGATTTGTAAAGTTTGTTTTATTTAACGACACCTCTAGAGCACATTGATTTTAATCTTATCGGCTATTGGACATCATACATATGGCCATTCTGACATATTTCTTTTTAGAGGAAACCTGCAGCCGCCACATAGGCTACTCTTTCTAATAAGCAGCAATGGGTCTTTTATATGAACTTTCCCACTGACAGGACATCACATACTATGGGCTATGATGAAGCAGTTGTGGACCACTGGTTGGAAAGGATAATAGCCCAAACTGCAAATGAGTCTACTGAGAAGTATTGATCCGATGACTGACCGCTTCACAGATGAACATGCAACCGCTTGAACTACATCCAGCTCTCTGCACTGATTTGATGACTGTTTGCCCTCAAAATGTTACTTGTTAGGCTACCTACCAGAAACTCTGTCCATGTCATTAGAAAGACATCTAATTAGCTGTTTTAATCATTAATTCATTCAATGGTTCATTAACTCACAACATGTTAGTAACAGGGCTAAAAATACATTGGAAAATGGTGAGAAAAGCTAATAAATAAAATCTACAGGTGGTAAAAAACACCTGCTATTTACACCTTCCTTCTATTTGTATTTATAACAGTATGTGAACATATTTAGTGTTGGTAGACTGTACTAAGCAAGTTCGGGCATGAAACCCCATCAGAACAGGTGTATGTGTAATCAGTGGTTTTAGATGTCAAATATATAGTATTTATGACATATGGCCTATGGAAAAGAATGTTTGTTTAACCATACCTAAACACATTGTTTAATCAAACAAACCAAATTTTTTTTCTTTTTTAACGAAACCATTAATATACATTGATTTATTAATCATCAGCTATTAATGACATCACAGTGATTATGACGTAATGATGTCATACTAGAGAAGGGATTGCTTGTTTAACAACACTACTAGTGCACACTGATTTATTACTCATATTAGAATTTCTACACGTAGTCTACACACCAAACCTGCATCCATTAGATGCAAAGGATATTTTATATACACTTTCTCACAGACATTAAAACACACATGATCTTTGATCTACCATTTGTGGTTGCCTATATTGGAAGGGAAAAAAAAGTTTATCCATCGATGTGGTTTGATCCTATGACCAAAGCACTTCAGGCAAACACTCTACCGAATGAGTTAGATCACACCCACAGTACTTTAGACATATTGCCAATAGAAGATGCTTACTGCAATTATATACATACACTACTCATTTTGACTGGAACTGATAACAGTGGTTCTTTGATGTACTTTCCCAGAGACACTAAGCTTCATCAGTCCTTAAGACAGTGGTTCAAAACCCACCAGAGGCCGGATCACACTGATTGTGTATCAAAATTGCCATCCATTATTATGATGATTAATAAATCAATGTGGTTTAGAATCAATGTGCTCTAGTGGTGTCATTAAACACCAAAAAAAAAAAAAATTGCCACAGATAGGACAGCATAGAGTAGTGTTTGATACACTGGGAACAGAAAACAGCCCAATACATGTACATGTATGTAGAATGCACTGGCTAGACAGGAAATAGCTCTGTGTGTTCACCAGCAGGGATTAACCTGTTGACCAACTGCTCACATCTTAGCCAGACATACAGCAGGATGTAGACCTGAGATAAGAGTTTCTGCCTGAAGTGCGATAGGTTGTCAGATCTATCCCCTTCGTTACACTTAGTAGTATTTAAAAAATGTAGTGCTTTATGTTGACCTCTGTGTAAAGCTACATAAAAGAACCAGACCGTAGTTTTTGAAAATTCCAGGCAAGTGATAGATCACACGCCTGAAAATGCTTAGGCGAGTGACAAATTGCATGCTTGAAACGACTTATGAAAGTGAAAAATTGCCATGTTGCTTAATTAAATTTTGTCCATCTACGTTGGAAAACTTCTTTTGATATGATATCAGAACAACTCAGCTATTTTACGAATTATACCGATACAACAAAATCAGCCAAGGTTTTCCAAATGTCTTGTTTAACACCACAAACAGAAACGATTGAAGATGACCAAATGGAATTGTAACAGACTGATCAAATGTTATATGGATACCCAATTAGCATAGCAACAAAGAATACCAGTTATTTGTTTTTCCTTTTGAAAAATCATAGATATGATGAGTTATGAAGTCAATATACTAGTACGTATGTTTGAAATATTTATAGAAGACTTGAGTTATTATATAGCGAGCTGACAAAAGGATGAAATTACATATTATTATTATTAATTAGGTAAGCGCTTTTCAAGTGGTACAAGTGCAGTTTATCACACCCGTCGACTGAAATTACTGGTTCTGTATGAGTGCAATCGCACCCGCACGCCTTAAAAAATAAGGTCTGAAGAACCTTTGCTGTTAATGAAAAAGAGTTGTCCACATAGCAGTAATGAGCGCCTTTTGTGAACCTGAGTGGGATGTAGCTCAAATGGTAGACTGTCCACCTTGGAAGCTGTCGGTCGTCGGATCGATCCTTCTCAGAGGACCAATTTTCTGTTTGGGCTATTTTCTGTTCCAGCCAGTGGTCACCAATGGCCATGGTATGTTCTGTCCTTTCTGTGGGATGGTTCATATAAAAGACCCATTGCTGCTTATCAGAAAAAGCAGACTATGTGGCAGCAGCAGGTTTCTTCTAAAGAAATGTCAGAATGACCATATGAATGACATCCAATAACCACTGATAAGATAAAAATCAATGTGCTCTAGAGGCGCCGTTAAATAAAACAAACTTTACTTTGTTAACGATCTCATAAAAATTATATCAACAGACTGAGTCACCTGTTTGAAAAATGCAAGACGCCGTTAAATAAAATATCTTTACTTTTTCACAGCAGGATGTAGACCTGAGATAGAATCTCCACCTGAAGTGTGATGGGTCGTTAGAACAATCCCCTTCAGTGGACAAATTTGGGCCATTTCTCATTCCAAACAGTACTCCAAAACTAGGATAAAAATGTTGTCTTATGTACCTTTCTATCTATGGGAAATCACATACAAAAATCCCATTCTGATAATCAGAGAATAGTGTATGTGGTAGCAGTAGGTTTTCTCTAAATCTTCTGGTATGCACCATCCTATCTATGGGAAATCGTATACAAAAAGACCCCATGCTGATAAGCTGAGAGCAGTCTATGTGGTGATCGGAGGTTTCCTCTGAAGACCATGAGTCACAAACACTATGTTTGACACTCAATAACCACTGAATAAACAATGTGGGAGGGGTCATGAAACAAACAATATTTTCTTTCTTTTATTTAGGGTATGCGTCTTTAATGTTTTCTTGTTTCGTCAATGAGTCAGTATTCACAGCTAACTTTCATTTATATTTACAGAGCACAAATAAACAATTTCTTACTGCTGTGTACATCAAGACTGAAACAAATTTCAGTAAGACCCTAACAAAACAAACACTCTCTCTGTACTAAGCTTTTCTTTCCAACCACAGGCTGTTTTTTTTTACTTAATGTTTTGACACGCTGCCAGCTGAGGAGCTTGGACACGGTTGTGCTTTCTGAAGAAAAATTATAGAGGTGTGGAAAATTAAGAAATGATGATTTAATTTTTATCTGAATATAATCACTTTTATTTCTCAGCCAGAAAGCAAATCTATTTTTCGACATATGTTAACTTGTTGCTATCCACAGATCTCCACAACCCAGTCCTTGTTTTCAACCATCAGACATACTTTATCAGAATACTTTAACAAAATAATAGTCTGTTAACTTGTTGCTATCCATCTCCACAACCCAGTCCTTGTTTTCAACCATGAGAGACATACTTTAACTAACTTTTTTTCATCCTTATGCACAGACATTTGAAGTGAAGAATAACAAGTGCAGTATTGAAAAGTTTAGAACTGTTAAGTAATGGAGAATGTACAAGGAAGTGTGGATTCATGAAAAATAATTCACGAGCCCCATAGGGACGAGTTAATTATTATTCACGGATCCACACTTTCAAGAGCATTCTCCTACTTATCCACAACTCACTAAATATAATGTTCGGTACGAAATACATTTTTATTATGTATGGTATGTCACTTCTGCTTTGGATAAAACCTTTATGAATTTTGAGAAAATAATAAATCAAACACGACATAACCCAGTCAGGTCTCAACAACAGAATTGCACGTGCAATGTAATACATGTAGACGTATTTAACACTCGATGAATACGTTGCTTTTTATACCTATAATGTTCATTCACTTGTAACACATCGATTGGTCAAGATGGATAAATGGTTGGTCGAGCAGGTGGACGCTGTGGGTTTAAACCCAGGTAAGTAAATACTTATGTGTAAATTGTAATACTGTGATATGATGTGTGTTAGAGCAACATAACTGAACTTAGAAGATAGTGTCTGAAAAAAAGAAGGAAGTTTTTTCTTTATCCCTTTTTAGATTGATATTCAATTGACTGAGTAAAATGTGGAACTCTATCCTCGCCATAGCAGTCAGTGCTTGCTGCACGTGCATTCTCTGCTTTCACTGGTCTCCAATAATCAACAGTTAACACAATAGCGTGACATCACTACAGTGAAGTAAGTACTGTGAAACTTGCTACAAGATGTTAAGGAAACATCTAGGTGATCAATGAACTTTCTGAAAACCAGCTGGAGAGAAAAATATGGCCACCACATGTCAAGGTAAGGAATGTGTGTTTACATGTACCTGTCAGCAAACCGCTTGATCAGCAGTGATTAAGTGTCAAACATATGATGTTCTGTACAGATGGTTTATAGAAAAAAACAGTTTCAATAATAGCAATTCACAAAATAAACAGTGCCCTAAAAATGGAATATCAAATGTTGTGGTATGTGGTGCCTGGTCTGTGGAAATTTTATCTTCTAAAAAATGTGGTATATCGGTCAGTCACATGGTTCTAACTAATAATGAACTATACGCAGCTATTTTTTATGGGGATTATTAACTTTACTAAGCTACATGTACTAGCTCTCCAGACAATCCCGGATTTACACTCAGTCAGGCCATAAACTATATAAAGCTTGGAGGCCCCTTGTTAAAAAGTTAACCCACAAGGTCTCACAAAGGAGCTTACCAAAACATAAAATTTTAAAAGCAAAAACAACTGAAATTTTGTCAGATTCCTGTGGATTGTGAGTCCCTAAGCTATAGCTTATTTAACCTATACCAAAATCTGGCAATGCATCCAGGCGAGTGAAATTATTTCTTAATTTCAACCCTTGTTGAACGAAGTGATCCTGTTATAGTATTCTAATCCATTTTGCAAGATGATTCTAATAAAAGCCGGCTAATAAAACATCAAGTGATCAAAACCCTGAAAGATAGTGAAAACAAAATGGCCACCACATGGTACAAACTTTCATCTATTCCTCATGCATAAAATAAACACTGAGCAGCATGCATACCAGACACTGAATAATTAGACAGTGTTCTTGAAGACACAGAGCACTAATAAATATTTTATACCATACGGTAATGTTTTATGACTCCCTAACGCATTGTTCAATCACTGACTATTAGGTGAAGAAAGAAAAGAATGTTTGCTTAATAATGCCTCAATGTAGCATGTTTTAAATCAGTGACTACTAGGTACAGAAAGAAAGAATGTTTACTTAACGACACCCAGCACATTGTTTAATCACTGCCCATCTTCTTTACATTTATACTAAACCAAAACAAATATATATACTTAACAGCAAAAGAAAAGCAAATTTAATTTGCAATGTTTGATGGAATAAAAGTAAACCATATTTTGACATTGTCTGTTTTGCTTACTGGAGACATGGAGAAGTGTAAAGCATGTACAGCATGAGTTTTATGAATTTTTCATCTAATTTGATTAAACTGGATCTGAACAAACATTTGCATTTCTTTTGCTGTTCACTATATATTTGAGACATGAAAAGGATAACAATGATACCGTTATATTCCATGTGGTAATAAAAAATAAACAATTCCAGTTTCCAGCAGTATGACTCTGTTTATCTGTCAAACTGTAGAATAATGGAATAATGTCGTGTAATGGAAACACAGAGCATAAAAGTGCAAACACTGGAACAATATCTGGATGAATACACAAAACAAAAATGCTTAACAATGTTCAGATTAAATTCCTTAAATTCCTGCCTCATGAAAGTATGCCAACCCTACCAATTAATTTTTTTATAGCAGAATAAACACATAAATTTATTAATTGCATGTACATACATGTATATTTATATTATTAAGGGACTATTTGTGAAATTTGACTTCGGCAATAACTGCTGTGCTATCAATGAATTTTTACCCTTGAAAACGTGTCCACAAAAAGGACTGCAATTAAACCTAACAATGGTATTGCATTTTATAAACTTTACTCTGTGTACCATATCACTATTGCCTTTTCAGAAACAGGTAGACTCCTTAATACCGTATATGATTAAATCATGTGAAGAAAGTGGAAAGAAAGGTTATTAGGTGACAGTATTTGTGACTGATCATGATCTTCAGAGTGGAAAAAGCATAGGCTACTCTTTCTGATTAGCATGAAAGGATTTTATATATCCACTTTACCACAGACAGGACAGCACAACATTTGTTAACCAGTCTTGGCTCAATGACTGTAAGGACAAACACCCCAATGGGTCAACTAAAGGGGTTTGATCCGATGACCTCTCACACATCAAGTGACACTCTGCCTCTGAGCTATATCACACTAAGAAAAGGTAATAAAAACACCACTGTCTATAGTCTGAACAAATTTTAATGACTACATCATGTGTATGTACTGTATGTTTGAGGAATATGTGGTATATATATATATATATACATGTATGTATATATATATATATATATATAGATTTGTGGCATTTTTGTGGGTGAAATCTGCCAGGCTAAACAGTAGAAGTACATGAAGGTAGGAGCTGTGTGGTATGCAGGTTTTCCTGCTGATCACAGATAAGATACACAGGTACAGAAAATACCTCTCAGATACATACATCTGCTGCACAGAGCAATATAGACATCTGTTCTGAACCACATGCACGTAAAACTCATTTCTACGATAAATCATGCGTAAATTTTACATCGACAGAACACGTGCATAGTGCTGGTTCAGTGTGAATCGACACCATCCCGATTTCATAGTTCTATTAATAAAATGGATCATGTGGAAAAACAAATATATAAAAAAATAAATTATGTTTTTAGAGAAAGGAAAAGAAGTTTGTTAATGAAAAGCTTGATTTGTTTGTATTAGAATAACTATTATGTCAAATCTTCCAAAATTACTAAAATGTGTACGGTCTGCATACATGTATTTCCAGCTCCTCACATGGTCTACTGATTGTTAATCTGACTGTCACTGCTAAATTGTATCAGGCATGTGGTACAAGTATTTGCCACATACAACCTACAGGAATACAGGAATGCAGGTACATGTAAAACTGGTTCCAACACAAAATGTTAGATGAAGAAATCCAACAACCTCTCGGGATTTCTTGAGGCTTCCTATGTTCTGTTTTTTTTACATATTCTGCAAAAATATTTGTTTATGACATTCCTGTATATATTATATGGAAAGAAGGACATAGCTCAGAGGTAGAGTGTTCACCTAAGGTATAATAAGTCGTCCGATTGATCCCCATCAGAAGAAGGGCTATTTGTTGTTCCAATTTTTTTTCTTAATTTTTTTTTTATATAAACAACACCTTTATGCTAATTTATTGATCATCTGCAATTGGAGGTGAAAAATTTGGTAATTCTGGCACCCAAAGAAACCCAATACATTTTTCGATTAACAGCACCAGATAATTTATATGAACTTTCCCACAGACAAGGCAATATATGCCAAGGCTTTTGATATACAGGCTGTGAGGCACTAAATTAGAAAATGAGTCCACCAAAGGGTTTGAATCCTACAACCAAAGCACTTAAGGTTAACAGTAACTTAACACTCTACAGAATGAACTAGATCCCACATTATTTGTTGTTCAGTCAGTGTTCCACTACTGATATAAAAAAAGGCTGTAGTATGTGCTGTCCTGTCTGTGGGACATGTATCACAAAGAATGTGAGTTTGACACCTAGAAGTTGCATATTAACCAATGAGCTGAGCTTCATTAATACTTTTCTAACCAAGATCCTCCATCAATGAGAGGAAAGAGCAGCTTATGTGACAGTACTGGGTTTCTCTAAAGACCATGAGTTTCAAATACCATGAGTATGATACTAATACTAGTAATAGCAGCTGTTAACCAATGTGCTGGGGTGTTGTTAAACTATTCTTCCTTTCTAGCATACCAAATGTATTTTATCAGTGGGGAGTGGGATGTAGCTCAAATGGTAGCATGTCAAGGTTTGTTAATCACTATTTATACATTGTACCTGTGTTTGTCATTATCTGAGAGTGCCTGTGTACCTATATTTACATACAGTGTGTAACGGTACCACTGGTATCTTTAAATTCTGTTTGTTAATCACTAAGATTTCCGCCAGAAGCTTTCTTAGAGAGCTGCTTAACACTATCTTATCTGTATTGATAAATATTCTTTTCAGGTTTTATGAACTGCATTGAGAGTGTGTGCCTTTTGCTGGGTTTTTCTTTTTTTTAAACTATTAAAAGGTATATGTAATTGACAGAAAAGTATTTTTTTCAGTCAGCTATCTTTAAAAAAAACCTACTCTTTCTGATAAGCAGTAAGGTTTTTTTTATATATACTGTCCCACAGACAGGGCAGTACATACCATGACCTTTGATGAACCAGTTGTGGACCACTTGTTGAACAGAAAATAGCCCAAATTGCAAATGGATCCACTGAGAAGGATCGATCCGACAACTGGTCAGTTAGCAGGCTTCCATTCCAACTAGTGGTCCTCCACAACTGGTTCATCAAAGGTTGTGGTATGTGCTGTTCTGTCTGGGATGGTTCATATGAAAGACCCCTTGCTGCTTATCAGAAAAGAGTTGCCTATGTGGAAGCAATGTGTTTCCTCTAAATACATATGTCAGAATGACCATATGATTCACATCCAATAGCCGATGATAAGATAAAACTCAATGTACTCTAGATGCGTCAATAAATAAAACAAACTTTACTTTTACTTTTTGGTTCACTTTGGTTTATTTAAATATACCAGTGATACATACATTAAATAGAGGTACACAGGCACTATCAGATAATAACAAACACAGACACAATGTATGAATCTTAGTGATTAACAAACAGAATTTAAAGATACGAGTAGTACATACTGTATGTAAATATAGGTACACAGGCACTCTCAGATAATGACAAACACAGACACAATGTATGAATCTTAGTGATTAACAGAATTTAAAGATACGAGTAGTACATACTGTATGTAAATATAGGTGCACAGGCACTCTCAGATAATGACAAACACAGGTACAATGTATGAATCTTAGTGATTAATAAACAGAATTTAAACTTTAAAGATACCGGTAGTATATAATGTATGAAAATATAGGTGCACAGGCACTCTCAGATAACGACAAACACAGGTACAATGTATGAATCTTAATGAATAACAAACATAATTTAAACTTTAAAGATACCAATAATACTAGTACATACTGTATGTAAATATAGGTATACAGACACTCTCAAATAATGACAAACACTGATATGAATCTTGGCTGTTTTTCATTCCCAACAAGCAGCACTTGAAATTCAGACAATGTTGTTATGGCTCCTTCTTGCCATCACCAAATCTTTTTACTGTAGCAATGTGACAGTAATTTCAAGAAAATAAACATATTGCATAACATATTTATATGTTTGCAAATGCAGTAAAATGCTCTTGCAAACTAGTTATATGGTTCTTTCTAAAGTAAAGTTTAGTTTTATTTAACGATGCCTCTACAGCATATTGATTTTTATCTCATCATCAGCTATTGGACAGGGCAGTACATACCATGACCTTTGATGAACCCGTTGTGAAACATTGATTAGAATTGAAAATAGTGATTCAGTTTGGTGATCTAGTGGAAAGCACAAACCTACTAGCCCTGTGGCTAGTGGCTTTAAAATAAATTCTTAAACACTGTTAAAAGTGTTGTTTAGTGTAATTCATATAAATAAATGCCATGTTGCCAAAAAAAAGGAGCCTATGTGGCAAATGCAGGTTTCCTCTGTTGACCATGAACCACAAACAGCATATGTTTGACACCTAATAGCTGATGAATGAAGAATGTGCAGGGTTGTTATTAAAATTTAAACAAGCAATCCTTTCATTTTTTATCAACAACTCAGTGGGTAGGTGTATACTACTTAGTGGGTAGATGTATACCATTTACAGCGACCAGTGGTCCACAACAAGTTTATCAAAGGTTGTGGTATGTGCTATCCTGTCTGTGGGATAGCACGTATAAAAGATCCCTTGCTGCTTATCGATAACAATAGCCACATTAATATGACAGAAGTGGAGTTCATCTCTCCTACTAGTACTAGCACTAATTTTTGTTTTGCACTGAGAGTAAAGGAAGCTGAGCTAAGTGCCCATGTCAGCGAGCTTTAACCTTAATTGGATATAAGCACAAATAAAAATATAACCAACCAACCAACCAACCAGCTGAAGAATGGATATCAGAAGTCAAGGACACTTGATAGTCCAAAATGTTCTTTATTTATCATCTAGAATGAATATGCTGTAAGTGTTTTGTCAGTTGACAACATAAATATTAAATTATTACACTTTGCCATAAGGAGCAATTTCAAAATAATTACCAGGTCCAATATTGAAATGGGCAACATCATATTAAGAAATAATTAACCCTAAAGAAAAAAGAAGATTTTTAACGGACAACAATTATTAGCTGACATTATTCTCTGTTAAAATATTAAATATAGGAGAAGACAAATTGGAAAAAGTTGTAAATCTAGCGTATCTGAAACAGTCTCAATACAGGAGATAATTGCTTCAAAATGACGAGCCTGAGGTCTGGTCTGCAAGTATTTTTAGCAGAACAATTCAACTAATATAAAATTATATACCTAGGCAATTCCACTGTCACGGGTGTGACCATCAGAGGTTTTATAGAATATACCACGAAAACCTCACACGGCAGCTTCAGTTTCATGATGTGATTAGAAACACTGACACTCAAATTATGAAGTACAGTCATTATTATATTTATCAAAAGCCTCTCATACTCATCAGCCAATGTTTTACTCCTGTAATGGGTGTGACAGTTAAGGTCACACCCATTACATGGGTAAAACTTTGGCTAGTCACTATACTAGTTCTCTTTCAAATATAATGGTGACTGTACTTCGTAATTTGGGTGTCAATGTTTCTAAGCACACCTTGAAACCAAAGCCACTTTGTAAGGTTCTATAAAATCTATAAAACCTCCCTGATGGTCACACCCATGACAGTGGAATTGAACAAAAAAGTGTTTAATAAAAGAAGTTTTGTAACCATTTATCTCCATTTAAAGTGCAAATCAAAAATTTACCCAAATATTTTTTGCTTATTATAAATTATTAAATATGATACAAGAAAGTACATGGAATGAAAACCTCAGAACTGTATTAGTATTATGACTTAATTAATACAGACTGTATTACTATTACAGTATACAATATAAGTTAAGTAAATATATAAGCTAAACACTGTAAGACACTACAACTAGAAATATACTGTAACCAACAATGTTCAGGCACTAATCTAGCCAGCGAAGTGGGGTCCTTTTTAACATAAAGTTCACTGATTTGTTCTTTAAGTAGTGAGAAGTCAAAGTCACCGTAATATTTTTCTTAAAAGTAAAAAACAAATGCCAATAACAAACTACAAATGACACCGATTTGTGATGCTAACCAAAAAAACTACCCTTTACACACAAACAAGTGAGAAATCTCGCATGAAGCATGTTTATTGTCCCCTGTCAGAGTGATGGCTATTTTTGGTAACGTGGAACAGACCGTATCGAGCTTTGTTCGGTTACGTAATATGAACAAGAACTCCAGTTACTTTGCTAAAGATGCACTTAAAAACATGTCGCCTGTTGATTCAGTGCAAGTATTCAAGTATTTTTAAAAACTTTGACCATTAGCTGCAAATACCTTGTCTAATTCATGTACCTGGTAACCACAGAACTTTTTTTTTATTTTTTATTCTGGCATGTAGTTAAACATTCCTTTCTAGTGCAAACCAATTTTATGATAGCTTTTACGATGTTTTGTATTTTGAGGGCTAATGAAAATAAGTCAGAAAAAGTATAGTGATATTATATGTGCAGCAAGTCAATTTCCTTTCCTTCAAAAATACTCTAAAAACATTAGTGATGTTAAGCATGAAACAGCCCTTGAAATTCAGACAATGTTGCAACAGGATTTAACTGTCATTGCTAAATCCTATTACTATAGCACTGCAACAGCAATTTCAAAATGAGCAAACTATATTTAACTTTATTTACATTTTTGTGTCAATACTGCCACAAACCAATTATACATGTATGATAGTTTTTATGACAGTAAATTGCTGACTGCCATTGAGAATCTCAAGACCTGATGAAAAACGTTAACACATGAACAACAATATTATACAGTAAGTCAAATTCCTTTCCTTGCTGAGGACTTTAACCATCTGAACACTGCAGGCAACTTTTCTTGACAACTGAATTGGCCCTTTAAAAGTAGTATTTCATGTTGCTTAATTGCATTATGGGAGGAAATGACACATTACCTATAAACATAGAATGTTCCTAATTGCAAATGGAATTCCTTTATCAATCAAAATTTTCAGTGTAAATGCTGGTCTTTTTCGTGGAGTTTTTTTGTTACGTGACGAGCAATGGCAGCACGGCACTACGCAGAGATTTTGTAGAGTCAACTGTGAATTAATATTATTTTGGGGTATAGCGAAGGTGAGGATTTTGATTCTGAATATAAGCGAACAGAGAGAATTTTCAAATAAAAAATTTGAATGACACTGAGTTTGAGGGCGAGAATATGGTGTTCGAATGTGAACAAACCTACCATAAATACATACAATCAAGCATGGTTTATTGGTTGTTGTTGTTTTGTTTGTTTTTTGGAGGGGGGGTGTAGGGGTTACACATTTCTAGATGTACTAAAAGAGCCCTTCAAAACCCCAAAATAATGTTAATTTGTTCACACCTTCTTATTATTTTATTAAGTTTTAAAGTCAAAATATTTGATAAAAATTAGATACCTCTCATTCTCTCAAACTGATTTTTCTCAAAATTAAACCAGTTTTTTGGGGGAAATAACTCTTAAAAGAATACACTAGTCTAAAGGTTAAATTGGTGGATTGTAAAGTAAGAAAACGTGTCAACAAATGTGTAGTGATATTATTATACAGCTAGTCAAATTCCTTTCCTGAGTACTTTTAAGAACATTGATAGACTGTTAAGCAAGAAAACAAGTCAACACATGTACAAGGTATACAGTAAGTCAAGTAGGCAAACATTACTGTATACATTTTTACGCCATATTAATATCACATTGTTATCTGGGTGAATCAACACAGATGTAAGTATGATTAAAGTTCATGGCATGACTTACATATAATGTATGTGTATTATACTTGGAGATCAAAATCTGCAATATGTCATACAAGAATTAAATGGTTGTTCAACAACACCAAAGCATACTGTTCAATCAACAGAGCTCTACATCTATTACAGTATTACTTATTAGCATCATGAAAGTTGATCAGGTGGTCCTTTTTATTATTATTTTTTTTAATATTCAAAGTATATACTATATGTACATTTACCTGCAGATGTACATTATATGTATGTAACCCCTGCAATTAACAAAATGTCCACAGCAAAATAAATGCTGTGGAAAGTGTCCACAGCATTTTCCATTGCAACTTTAGCATAAAGTATAATTTATATTAAATAATAATTTTTAAAAATACACCATGAAACATTGTTTAGTCCTCGGGCAATTTCTGGGGTTATATATATATATATAGATCTATGTATAATTATGTAGATGATCCTCTGAGGAGATTCCAACAAATTTTATTGATCACTGAGCACAATAACCAGCACTTGGGGAACCCACCAATAAAATGCTAAAAGGGTTAAACTTACCAAACAGATGCATGTTTACAAACTCTTTCTGGGTCGGTTTAACTTAAAATGTATGCTAATTACCTACACGGAGACTTAACCTTTCATAAATTCATTTGCATGTAGTCCAAAATGGACGGGCTGCTTATAATTGATTATCGATTATTGTTTAATGGGCCTATATAACCGCTAAAGAGCAAAGCCCTGCAATTTACTGGCTACAAACGCTTCAGTTTCCGACCAAAACATTACAAGAAATATGT
>JAULBS010106317.1:0-15519 GCA_032355785.1 Symmetromphalus regularis | reverse complement strand
GGTATTCCACCTCATAATTTATATGCATAAATAAATACCCTAAATCAGCACTGCAATACAAAAAATTAAACAAGTAGGTCTACTAACTGCTTTCACACAATTCTTCGTGTTTTCTGAAAGCTACACTTGCTTTGCAAGGCGAGGGTTTAAACAACACACAGAGGGTGCATAAAAAGCCATTTACTCCTTGTAATGCTTCTACCATGAATTTATTTTGTTGACGTGTTAAATTATATAGTTAATTAATCAAAGTAATACACAAGAACAATTTATTAACGAATGCATGGACGATGATGCCAAAGAAGATGCTTGCAAACACAGCAACGAAATTATATCAATAAAACAATTTTCAACTGAAAATGTTAGTAATACAAAATTGTCTGAAACATATTTCAATTAAAACACATTTTTTAAAACCAAAACTTAATGTAGTAAATAAATAATAATAAAGAACAAGGATATCCACACTGGGAATAGCCGATCTCTGGTTTCGCTGACGTGGTGGAATTTCAGAAAATTACAGATGCTGTGACAAGGTATAAAAATTAGAAATCTTTGCTCCGCCCACCGAGGTATAAAGGTTTTGTACAATGGCAAACAAAATAAAATATTGTTGAAACTGCGTCCTTTTTAAGACTTTTTTTTTTTCGGAATGACTTCTGTTTTCTAAAACGATTTTAAAATGTCCGGATCGTGCACAAAACAATATTTTTTCAAATTGTGCCAAGCTCAAACAATCACATGCTTTTGTCTTAATCAAACAATAACTTTTTTGTATGCTCTTTTTGTACAATTCAATGCAACACACTGAACCATGACGAAAAGAAAAGTCTCCAAATAAGTTAAACACTGAATAGTGAATGACTGACTACCCTTGCCTGGCACCATTGAAATCGTGTACACAATAGCATACGGAAACTACTGAATTCTTCCAAAAACTATTGAATGCCGTTAAATTTTAATGTATAATTTTATTTTATTTTAAAACATGATTACATGATTTTATTCAAACAAATTGTTAAACTAATTAATTTATAATACTATATTGAATATAATGACCACGAAACTGGCTATATTTCACTTCTGCTTTAAAAGAACCGTAAGAAATTGTTTTCAAAAGATTTCTCAAAACAGTTAATTGTTAATCTTATATGGTATTTCAGATGAAAAGACCTCTAACAGTTAAAATTAAAACTGGTTTATAACCTTTAACTCAATATTACCCTTCAACAATGAAACTTACATTTTTAACCAGTACGGGGTAATTCTGTCAGTTAGTCAGGAGTTATTAATTTTCTTATAAGATATTTTCATCATGTTGAATTGTTTAAACATATTAAGGAGTAATATTATCTGTGGTCTGTAGTTATAGCAGAGTTTATAACAAGAATATAGAAATAAAAATGAGTTCTTTTCTTGAAATGCAAGTGACAAAACTTTGTCTTTACTTAAGAAAAAACAATAAGGCTGGAAGGGTTCAGAATTATTTTTAACATGTTTATACATGTATCAATAGATTGTTCGTGTATGTTTCATATTAGAACAAATTCAGTATGTTGACCAGACTTGACACGAATCTGATAATCAATGCATGTGATTTTTGTTTCAATGAATATACCTATCCAATTGCTTTTTCCGTGCAAGAAATTTTGGTTTGTTTGATTTTTTTGTTTGATTTATTGTCCTCAGCTGTTGGATGTGAAACATTTGGTAATACTAACATATAGTCTTTCAAGGAAATCCAATACATTTTTCCATTAGCAGCAAGGGATATTTTATATGTTCTTTCCCACAAACAGGAAGCACACACCATGACCTTTGATGTACCAGCTAAGATGCTCTGCTTTACAAAATGAATCCACTAAGTGGTTCCTCCTACAACTAAAGCTTCTCAGCAGATGTTCTACTGACTGAGGTAGATGCTGCCTATTTTAGTACAAGAAATGATAGGCACTGAAAATGGAAAGAATCTGTTTAGAATACAGTTTTTCAATCATGCATTTTTTTTTACAATATTCTAAGTGATTAATTAGAATTTGACATTAATATATAAAGTAATCATTATCTGGACATACAAATCAATTTTTTTTAATAGATGTTGCCTGATTACATGAATTACAAATATTGTGATTTTTATTTGCAGTTAAGTTACAGGAATTTGATTAGTATATTCTTGTAAAAATTAAAATAAAACCCTGCTTGAAGCAATATTTATAAAGTAATCTGAAGAGATAATTGATTATTGAAAACTACAATTTGACCAGGTGTGCGTGTACTCAGTTTTGATTATCTGGCAGATGCTCATTAAGTAAACAAATCTGTAAAACTCGGTACTGCTAGGTTTATGTGCATGTCTTAATACTGGTGAATGCAGAGTGTGATAGTTGTACACCCAAGTTAATGCTGAAAAAGATATGTAAACCTATTTTCAGTCTTTCAGAGTATGCATAAACGAAGCAAAGTATCATTAGTTTAGGCTTCTCCATAGCTCAATGGTGCATATAAAAGACCCCTTGCTGCTTATCGCAAAAGAGTAGCCTATATGGAGGTGGCGAGTTTTCTCTAAATACATATGTCAGAATGACCATATGATTGGCATCCAATAGCCAATAAGATAAAAATCAATGTGCTCTAGAGATGTCGTTAAATAAAACAAACTTTACTTTAACTTTCTCCATAGCTCACTTGAAAATTATTCCAGGCAAGATGTTTCAAACATTTGATAATAACATAAAATGTTTCCGGCCAGATACAGTAATGGTATTTGGTGCTGTATTAATTAACTTCATTACTGTTAATGATTTCAGTTTTGATGTTTACTGAAGGAACATGCATCAAGATTAGGAATTAGAAATGACACAGCCTTTAAGAAATGGTTGGGAATAGTGTCATATATCAGTCTAGCAACTTAGATGATAAAACTCTGGTAGATACTGCAGTTTTTATTGAATCTGAAAATAGGTATGGTGTTGAATTTTTATGTTTAAATCAATAAAATATGGCATTGAAACCTCATTAGAAGAAAATTGATATCGAATAACAATGTTTGTATTGATTGAACCAAGTCAGTTGTAACATTATCAATATTTACTGTAAATAATCCCACCAATAACTTGATAAGTGGATTATAAAAATAATGCTAGCTGTAATAACGTTGTATAATGAAGACAGCCAACAGTATATTTTACATTTTTAGACTTGGAAATAATTATTTGTGTCTCTACTTGTCAAAATTACCTCTGTCAGTCAATTTCTGCATATTTATTTATTTATTTACCAACTTACTTTCTGACTTACTTATTTGTTTAACCACTCCCTAGCACAAAAAATAAACAGCTATTGGGAGTCATACATTGGTTAAATATTAAAATATGTTAAATCAGTGTAAAAAGATGATTAAAAATATTTTTCATAATATACAATAGAAATAGAAACATATTGTTGATAAACATTATGATAAATATCACTGTGATAAAAAATTAAATAAACAAACAATGAAAAATAAATGTTTCGTAAAAATTAGTTCGTTATAAAAATTAAAAAATATATAGTTTAAGTTTTATACTACATGCTTTTCACTTGTTAATGTCATTCAGTATCTGCAGTATTAAAAGAATGAACATATGTTGCATCAAGTTGAGATTGCACAGAAATGTTTATTTTCATTTATGTCAGCCTTGGTGGTCTAGTTGTAAGACATCAATCTCTCAAACTGAAGACATCGGTTCACACTTGACTACATGTACATGTTAAATTTACAAAATCTTTAACATCAGGCAGCCAATGATTAATGTGGTGTTGTTAAACAAAACAAACAAAATATTTTTATTTCAGTCATATTTAATAAAATACAAGCATTAAACACAATGACCAACACAAAATAAAATATGTTAATCAAACTGGTGTCTTGTTTTAATTATCACAATTCATGATCGTCATCATTCTCTAAGTCACCACATGCCAGCTATATAAAATATATGCATCTCATTATACTGAGTTACTTTGAAATCTAAACTAAACCCGTTGCAGGTAGTATTATGGTGTCTTTAAGGACATTGTTTCTTACACTCTACACTTATTTTTTATTACAATAAACATTCCTGAAAATCTGAAAATGTCTTTATTATTGAGTTGAAAAATGTTTATGGAAATTTGAGTTGTTGTTTTGGGGTTTGGAAAGTTTTGGAAATCAGGAAATTTGCACAGCCCAGGCTGAATGAACCTGATTGTTTCTCTGACTGGACTGAAAAGGTCTGGGTTACTGGCAGTGTGTCTCTTTTGTTTGTGAATTATTTGTGTTTTAATTAATATTAAAATTAATATGTTTCAGTGACTGGTCGGACTGGACTGATGACTTTGGCATATGGGCAGTGTATCTTTTATGTATTAGTGTGTGAATTATTTGTGTTTTAATATTATATATTTCAGTGACTGATCGAACTGGACTGAAGAGGCTGGGTCACAGGCAATGTGTCTTTTACGTGTTAGTGTGTAAATTAATTGTGTTTTAATATTAAAATTAATATTATATATTTCAGTGACTGATCGGACTGGACTGAAGAGGCTGGGTCACAGACAGTGTGTCTTTTATGTGTTAGTGTGTAAATTATTTGTTTTTTAATATTAAAATTAATATTATATGTTTCAGTGACTGGTCGGACTGGACGGAAGAGGCTGGGTCACAGGCAGTGTGTCTTTTCTGTGACTTTTCATCCAGTCATTCAGATCGACTTCATGCTCACATGCAGGTATTGTGAACTCTTTCCTTATATTCAGTGTGGAATTATCTTTTCTAATATGATGTGATTGTGTCTCATCACATCTTGAATAAAGTATTCATCACATTATTGTTAAAGTATTCTTTTTCACCTGGCTTTAACATGGAAAGTAGTAATTTATCATGGATGTCATGGAGATCCTGCACTTCAGAAAGCTATTAATTTTGATAGTTTTGTTTTGAACTGTCTTTGCTGGATACCAGTTTATAAACTACATGTACATGTATACATGTATTTCTTTACTGCATGGGCATAAACCCCAGTGGATGGGGGGACAGCGGGATATATGGCCCCCCCACTTTATGGATGGGGGGTGTTCCCTCCCCTGCTTTCAGGAACAGATGTTCGCCCTTTTCTACTGGCAGTCTGTAAAAGTACTAGACTGGTTGGTTTCAGGTGTTAAGTGATATTTTAATACACACCAAATAATTTAGCTTTATAGATATAATTCTATTTTTAAATTGTAAAAGCATGCTTCCTCTCTTTCAAATTGTGCGAGATTAGTAAAAAAAAAAAATCAACAGAACTACACACTACAAAATTTATATAACTATATCATTAGGTATTGCGTTAAGTTCCTGTTTCAAATCACACATGATTCATTAACATTTACACTTGAGAACTAACTAATCCATAATAAATTGATATATTTTATTTCTGTGATTTCAGGAACTTCATGACTTCAATTTGCATGAACTGAAGATAAAGATGAACCTGTCTTTTTACCAAAAGATCAAACTAGTTAATTTCATAAGACGAAAGGCAAATACCTTGTTTTACTTGTATAGCAGTGATTACTTACTGAATTGAGATTACATAACAAGATCCCATAGGATACCAGTTATATGAATGTGTTTTCAACTGCATCACCATCGATACTGAGAGAAGTGAAATTTTAAATAGGTGTTGTAATTTAAATGATATCCTATGAGATCGAGTTATGTAATATATTTATTATACCACAATATAGTTTATGTGAAGTGCAATTACTTTCCTTTGCAACTGAAGGAAAATAAAACAATGCAAGGATTCAAAGTTTACTTATGTCAAATTCTTAAGACAATTTTTGTTTTTTTTTGTTGATTAATTCTATAAATTAAAATTTTTAGATAGTGTTTTTGATCTGCAGCTTCATTTCTTTTTAGGAAAACAAAATTTGCATCTTTCATAAAGTATGTTGATGATTTTGTAAAAATCCAAAAATGCCCAATTTAAAACATTGTTTTCAGAGAATGATTACACTTCCTTGCAATTCTTTTGAAAACTTTATTTGCTAATTTGGTTAGTGAAATTAAAACTTTAAAAAAAAAATAAAGACATAAATATATTTTACAACAGATGCTACATAAAATCTGTTTTGTACCATTAACTTTGATTAGCAATGAGTTATAATAACTGTTCTGCTATATAATTATAGGTTCATTTGTGTGTTTGCTATGGCTGTGATAAGACATTTGAAGATAAGAAGGTTCTTCAGAACCACCTCCATGAGTCTGGACACATCTACAACATTCCTGCCATGTCTGTCTGGGACCAGCCACAGTTAGTATACATGTCGATCACTATTCTATGTGTAACTATTCTCTTGCTTTCCTTGGTCACTTTAACATTTTTACATTGTCAGTGTTTGTTAAAGGTTATGGTCCAGTGAATGTGGAATGTTAATTTAATAAATATATTGAAGTGTAATGACTTAGACAGTAGTAGTTTTTTTTATTTTCGTATAAGGTCAGTCTTGTTCAGACATTTGTTTCCTGGAGTAAATGAGAAATATTGTCTCTGCTTTTCAAATACTACTGCTACACAGCAAAAATATCCACATATGTTGAACATGTGAATTGGCGACATATGTTTCTTGAACATACGTTTAACAGAACACATGTTTAGCATACGTTTAACATATATTACAGTGGTGTAGCTTCCATTGGGGCAATGAGACAACTGCCTCACTAGATTTTTTTGCAGATGTTTCTTTCCCTAGTAATCAACAAGGTGTTCTTAGCAAATGTCCTTAACAATGATAAAACAGTTGTCTAAAGTAATTAGAAAAGTGGCCTCGGTAGCATTTTAAGTATACTTGATTCAGAAATGTATAATGCATATTTAAAAAATCAAATTAAATATACCTTCCTTTGTAACCAAGATGGTGTCCATAGCAACAGAAGCCCTTTCCATGTTATTGTGTATGTCATTAATGTAAGTTTAACATATATATGAAAAACACTTTTATCGTATGTTTAACAGTTTTTTAAAACGTATGTTAAACATGTCTGCCTATTTACATGAAAAAATTACGTTCATGAACGTATGTTTAACATGTGGCTATTTTTGCTGTGTACAAGATAGTATTTAATGAACCCCAGTACATAAAATCAGGGGAGGCGTGGTCACACAATGCTTAAATGACAAAATATTGTAAAATAACGAGCAATTTACAGTTACTGCTACAAATACTCCTATGCTTATTATTGAACTTGTGTGGGCCTTTAAATCAAAAATATACTTTAAAATGTTTAATTATATTGGTCAGATTGCAAAATTCTATTTTCTAAAATTAAATATTTCGTATTATGCCCAGAATATATTTATATGATTGGGGAGCCTAACCCATATTAATTTTGCATCTTGTAACAAATTAAAAATTTTCCCAGGTATTATTTTCCAACATATGAGAATGACAATCTCCTGTGTCAGCTGGATGATGAAGATGATGATGATGACATGAGAAGGTCACCAGAGGGTGGTGTGGCAATAATAGCTGAAGACACCAATGTCACTAGCACCATTCTGTCAGACAGGAGACTCCGACAAGAACTGTTATCATGATGGCGATCAGTCTTTAAATGGTTCCCTGTTATTGTTAATGTAACTTAATACAATTCTGTCAGATACAAGATATCACAAGAACTGTTATCATAACGGCAATCAGTCTTTAAATGGTTCCATTATTGTTAATGTAACTTAATACAATTCTGTCAGATACAAGATATCACAAGAACTGTTATTATAACGGCGATCAGTCTTTAAATGGTTCCCTTTTATTGTTAATGTAACTTAATACAATTCTGTCAGATACAAGATATCACAAGAACTGTTATTATAATGGCGATCAGTCTTTAAATGGTTACCTGTTATTGTTAATGTAACTTAATACAATTCTGTCATACAAGATATCACAAGAACTGTTATCATAACAGCGATCAGTCTTTAAATGGTTCCATTATTGTTAATGTAAATTAATACAATTCTGTCACATACAAGATATCACAAGAACCGTTATCATAACAGCGATCAGTCTTTAAATGGTTCCATTATTGTTAATGTAACTTAATACAATTCTGTCAGATACAAAATGACACAAGAACTGTTATCATAACGGCGATCAGTCTTTAAATGGTTCCATTATTGTTAATGTAACTTAATACAATTCTGTCACATACAAAATGACACAAGAACTGTTATTGGGATAACAATCAGTCTTCAAATGTTTCCTTTGTTCTTAATGTCATCAATAGCATTTTGTCAGATAGAAAACAAGAACTGTTATGGTGGTGATAGTTTCTAAGCAATTGTCTTTTGCTCTTAATGTCACATACACAATTTTGTTAAACACAAGACTAAACCAAAAACTGTTATGATGGTGATGATTAAACTCTAAGTAGTTCTTTGTTATTGATGTCATTAAAACCATTGCTGGTTGTCAGTCTTCCAAGTAGTTCTGTTGTTTTTTGTTAATGTGAAAATAATTTGTCCTTCCTTCATTGTGTTTGTCTTTATTAATCATTGTAATATGGTAATTACTTTAAATAATGAACAACTTATTGAACATCATCAAGCTACTTGAGAGAATGTCTGAACTGTTGGGAATGTGATGAAACATCTGTGTTGCAGTTTGTAGAGTATTGGTAGTAAAAAATAAAATGTTCTCTAACCAACCAAGGATCAGTTTTTCTATAATTTATCTAATGTGTGGGAGAGGAAATATGAAACCAGTTTCAATTATTTCTACTGCCCACCATTAACATTGTTTCCAACTTTGCCAGTTCAGTCATTTATAAATTACTGTGAAATGTGAATACTCTTACATATATATATTATTAAAATGCAATGGCTAAGAAACATAACATTAGTTTCTACTATGTACTACTCTAACTTTCATAGGAATACTAGTACTTAGAAAAAAAAACATCTAGTAAAGCCATGATTTTGTTCGGTGGAAAGAATTGCTTAATGACACACCCAACACTTTTTGGTCAAACATTGTATTTGTGTCATGTGGATCACAGAAGAAATGTTACTATCGCACAAGCTACCCTTTTTGACTAGCAGAAAGGGGTCTTTTATATATGCACTTTCTTACTCAGAACAGCACATAATATGGCGATTACCACACACTTAGCATTTCTACAAAATATTGAGTACTACATTCCTATGACAAACATCAAATGCAGTTTCCTCTTGCATTTACAGATGTATTTCAGAGGTGAGCTGAATGTTTAACTGTATGTTGATGAAAATAAAACTACTGTACTATAAAGACAGTAATAGTATGTTGGTTTTTTTAAATATAGTTTTAGCTTGTTAATCAAAGAACTTGCAAACGAATCAGTGTGAAAGAACCGACTAACCAGTCATGATGGTGGAGTAGAAAGAATCAAGTTGTGCTTAAGACAAACCCTTTATTTTATTTAATCACCATTTATTAGTAATTGGTTATTAATTGGCAATGGTTATGCCATTAATAAGTAATAAAATATTATCAAATGATAATATATGTATCATTAATAAGT
Source organism: Symmetromphalus regularis (assembly GCA_032355785.1). Taxonomy (NCBI): domain Eukaryota; kingdom Metazoa; phylum Mollusca; class Gastropoda; order Neomphalida; family Neomphalidae; genus Symmetromphalus; species Symmetromphalus regularis. The sequence continues at coordinate 5,951 of JAULBS010106317.1, read as the reverse complement.
ACTGAAAAATTATTAAATGGTATTGCATGTACCACCAATATTTTTAAATGGTGATGCCACTGATAAGCATCAGTAATAAAACATTGATCAGTTCATTTTCTTCACATGGTAATGAAATTTACTGATGGAGCCTATTGGGATGAGTTTATTTTAAAAATGCATTTGCGATATAAAACTTAGTATAGAATGAATCTCTTGTAATCTAGTTGAAAGAAAGTATTGTAATGACAATTCAGCACATTAATGGAGCAACTAGGTGTCAAACGTGCCATGTTTATGACTTGTGGTCATAAGAGCAATCCCATAAGCTAAGTATTCTTTCTCAATTAGCTGCAAGGGATACTAGTAATTTATAGGTCGTTTTCTCCTACAGGACAGCACATGCAAAGTTCTTTGTTGATCTCATTGTGGACCACTGGCTGGAACAAGAAAGTAGACACACTTTGAAAAAATTAATCTTATATTTCTATATCAAAGACGTCAAGTAATAAAACTAGGATTTAAATATTTTGTATGGCACTGGTTGCTAATACTATTTTATGCAAATAGTCAAAAAAGAGAAGCATTTAAGATGCATCCTAAATGAACTTGCTGCAGGTTTCTCACATGGCTGTGTGTAATTAATTCTATGTTTTGGGTACTCACATATTTGAAAATGGACATAACAAACACAATAAACTATTTCTTTAAAATAAAATAAAAACATTTTGCTGAGTAACTTATTTTTTTTACAGCAGTGTCATGCATTAAAACCCATTGTGTTCCAAAACAATATATAAAAAAAAAAAAAAAAAAAAGTGAAAAATATATGGCTTTAAGTTTCTACATAAAGTTAAACGTGTGATGTGGGTAACTTGAAAACGTAGTTCCAATCATGAATAGCCTAACCTATCACAATAGAACAAGTTAATATACTGATGGAAACTGATGCATGTGAAAAGAATGAAAGGTACTGCACTGCTGTATGACAAACAAATAATAAACACTAAGTATAACAATACTTCTTGTAAAATACATCTTTATTATCAACAATTACCACCATATTCCTAATCATGATCAACATCCATAATTACATATATTTATATGATGTTCCTACATGTATGTACAATGTCACAAATATATTCATGATTATTTCTTAGAATACATTTCATGAAGGGATACAATGTAGGTCCACATTTGTAGACTAGTCTGTACTTATTGATGTACTCGGAATGTTGTCTTCTTTCATTGGTTTTAATTTATACATAGTTATCACACAACTCAACTTGTGTTTTTGCAAACTCCGCAAATATTTGAACTCTCTGCCACACTCATTACAGAATGATGTTGAAAGTGAACGACCCACAGTGTGTGATGTTTCTAGATGATTTTTAAATTCCTGTGGATTGTGAAAAATTACCTGAGGATTACAACTAACACAAACATAAGTCTCAGCAATATCGTGTTCTAATTGCATGTGTTGTCGAAGAGCTTCGACTGACTTTAAACTTGTTGTACTGCAAATATTGCATGAGTACATTGGTTTATTTGGAGATTTTGGAACAGGCAGTTTACAAGAATGAGATTTTAATTTTCCAGGCTCGTTGAACTTCCGGCCACAAGTTTCACATTTGAACATGGTGCCAGTGTGAATTCGTCTGTGTCTGTTGAGGTTGTATCTTCGGTGAGAAGTAAAACTGCAAAATTCACACTTAAGTATCGTCCCATACCCATAGTCATCAGAAATATCTCCAAAGTCCGAAAGTATGTCCGTACCATCCATTTCAGATTCACAATTAGATGATTCATGCATTCCTGATAATGTGTCAAACTTTCTTTTTAAGCCCATAGCTATTGTTCTTAAATGACCCTGCTTTTTCAAAACTTGTGCTGACACAGAATTTCGATGGATGTTTTTGGATGTATCATGGTTATTATCATAAACAGAAGAGAATCCAGTGTGCTGCCGTGAAGCTGAGGTCATTGGACTATAGTTAGTGCCACGTACCATGGTTGGAAGTTCAAAACTGGCATCTTTTGTGTATTTTGGTAATGATTGTGGCAAGTATGAGTCAGAAGCTGTATTCATATGATCTGGAAAAAAATAAGATTACATCAATCTATGGAAGGAATTTAAATGTTAATCTATGCTCTGTCAGAAAATATCACAATTACTATTTTGGATTAGGCCTTGTGAACTAAAACTGTATCTGTTTGATTCCAATGTACAATATTTTTCTCAAAACAATTGAACAATGCCAAAAGTAAAAATTATATTAAATTTTGCCAAAATTTTAGTAGAAAAAAAAATTTATTTATAAATTTCAGGAATTTTCAGCTTTTCTTAAATGTGTTGTAGTCATTACCAAAATATTAAATCTACTGGGGTATTGTGAAACGACAATTTTCTATACAAGCTGAATGGGTTTGGAAATAGAGTGTGTAAGGGAGCTAATTCATATTATAATACTTTGTTGAGTCTAATCACAGAAAAACAAGCTTCTCCACAGTCTGTACATTAGTACCACTATATTTTCAATATTTTTAATACAAATGTTAAGGCATTATAAGACCAGGTTTCAGTCCATTATAGCTGACCTCAACTGGCACTTTAAAGTTCACATTTAAAGTCACCAATCATTCATATATATATTATTATTGAATGACAACATTAAACACAGACAAAACAGATTATTATTTTTGGTGGGGAGGGTGGGTGCAAATAATTTTCGAAGTGTACCAATGACATCATAGTTGGGACCGATTGTCATTTTGAATTTTCCCCAGCCCCTATACATACACATAGTATACATACCCACATATACATACACATATCTATACACACATGTATACATACATATATACATATATATATATAGAGAGAGAGAGAGAGCGAGATATATATATATATATATATATATACATGACATATATATATATATATATACACACACACACAGTGAAACCTCGTTTATCCAGACAGCATAGCTTTTGCAAAATATGTCCGTTTAATGAATTTCCGTACAACTGAAACATTGGGAGTAATCTACCTTGAAAAATAAATGAAGGGAAAAACAACTTTGAACACAATTATAAGCATTTTATTTAGTACAAATTGTATTAATGCACCTCATTGTTGGTTTAAACAATGTTTATTAATGTTTTAACTGTTGGATTGGCCAACAGGCATAAGTCTCGTTGTGTGAGTATGAACACAATTTTCAATTCAATTTGTTATTTACGTTTCACCTTCTAAAATATAATACACCAAACCTTAATTAACTGTTGCTAAGATAAAGAAAACAGTGAAACAACAGTTGTGCTAACTAGCACTCGCACAATAAGCACCCGATACGCGTTAAGAAAACAGTGGAGTGAAACCATTTGTAGCCATGTTTGCTTTCGTCGATTATGCAAATAGTCATGAGTGATCACTCCTTTTCTGTTCTGTTTGATATTAAAGGAATTAGTGATGTTAAACGGAGCAAATTGCCTTTATTTCTCACACATTGTTTTGGATTATGACCGCCCAGTTCCAGAAACTGAATTTCCAGATACATTTACAGTGTGGGAGTTTTGTTTTCTTGAATGACCGTCTGAAAGGTGGGGTTTCCGGATTACTGGAGTCCGGATAAACGAGGTCCCACTGTAGGTATGTGTGTGTGTGTGTGTATATATATATATATATATATAGATATATATATACATACACAGTAGAATTCCGTTGGCTCGAACACCCAACGGTCGAACCTAATGGTATTGTCGAACCAAGAATAAAGTCCAGATTTTTTTCTCTATTAAACCCTGTTATTTTATTGCTGATCGGTCTAATACCTGAGGTCGAACAGAAACTTTCTCTCGAACCAATTTATTGGTCAGGAAAGTAAAATCAAACATGTTTAGCTTGAACGGCTAAGTCTATCTGAAGAAATATGAAATAATTATTTATTAATTTTTCATCGACCCTTTCACGTCAATAACGAAGTAAGTTATTATAAATTCGGAATTAAATCTTTAAGTGGGACAAATTAATCCTTGATAGTATGCTGGTTTATGTTGTTTATTTAGCACCTGTCGGTAATTATCTTTCAAGCAGCAGACAGAAACACAGACACAATGTATTTGATGCAGCAGTCTTGGCGTAAGGTAAAACAAAAAACAATAGCTAATTGTTTCTGTCACGCCAAGTTTGTTCCTAGCTGTAACGATGACCAGACTGAATGAAAATGAAGACGATGAAACAGGTGACGACTTGCCTCTGGCCCGCCTGGCAGAACTCAGTGTCAAAAGTGGAAAATGATTCTACGGCAGCCTAATAAAGCACAGCTTTTTAAATCAATCAATATTTCAAGAAACAGATTTCTAATGTGTTTGTTATTTTGTCTAAGTTACGATGTTTAATAATTGTGACAAATGTACATAAATATCTGATCCGACATTTGTCGGCGACTTTGTTACACTTGAGTCATTCAAACAATCTTACCCAAGCCGGTTTTACGGAAATATGCGAGGTTGTCCGATTGATCGTTGCTTACGGAAGTACCTGACAATGACCGAATGCATATTTCGAAATACCTGATAGGTCGAACAGATTTTAATGTACCAACAGTGTTCGAGCCAAGGAAATTCTACTGTATATATATATATATATATATACATATATATACATATATATACATATATATACATATATATACATATATATATATATATATTACCTACTTAATTTTTTTAGTAAAATCCTATCAAACTTATTCCATTGGCCATGTTTTTTTCCACCTGCAAATTCTAGGCAGAACGTTACAGACAATCGGTAAATAAATATTACCTTTATCGGCCGTGGGCTCTACACCATCGGTGAACAGATAACTGTCATCACCAAGACATTCTTGTTTTACTAATAACTGCATATCCAGAGTGTCGATGTCATCATCGTCAACCACTGGAGCAGCCCTTTTAGGAGCAGATTTCCGCCTTCCTTTTCTAACTGGTGTGTTTGCTGAAAATAGAAGAGAAGCTGTTTGGTTGGTACAGATGTTTTCATGTTCAATCCACAATACTCTGTGTTATCTACAGAGGTTGTCACACCTGAATAATAACGATATTATTTTTAATAACGATGATGATTATGATAAATATTTGAAGAAGCAACTCATAACAAGCTACTTTCCTGTGAGTTCTTTCTCTAGAAATATACACTAATAAAATAACAGATTATATAATATTAAAATAAACAGGTATCTGCAATATACACATGTGTGTACAATCCCAAAATGGTGCTTATAATGTATAAAAAAGAAAAGAAGAGTTATCTTGAACAGTAATATTTTTACTGTACTGTTTCAAAAGTATATATTGGAATAATATCAACATTTACCTCAACCACTTCATACTTTGCTTGGATTTTTCTTTTCATTTACTTCAAATGTCACATGGTCAGTTGTATAAAGGTGAAAATAGGTTGTGTGCATGTAAAATCTGAATTGCATGGTTTTAAAGTGAAGTTTCGTCACTTATTAAATGGAAATGAATTATATACCAGGCACTAATCTAGCCAGTGAAATGGGTTTTTTTTTTCACCGAAACTTCGCTAAAGTCGCCGGCTCATTAGCAGTAGTGAGAAGTCGAAGTAATATTTTGCTCGAAGTAAAGTGAAAAACAAATCCCAATAACTAACGTTTGACAGTGACACCAATTTGTGATGCCAACCAACAAATCCCCTAACCTTTACATACAATTAAGTAATAAATCTATCATGAAGCGTGTTTATTGTCCTATGCCAATGATCGTCTATTTCAGGTAATGCGGAATAGACCATGTCGAGCTTTGTTCGGTTATGTAATATGAACAAGAATTTCAGTTACTTTGTTTGAGATGCACTTACAATTGTTTGTCGCCTGTTGATTCAGTGCTAGCTTTCAAAGCCATTGGAGATTGATCTGCACGCATGCTTTTAATTTAGCTTTGCTAAA
>JAULBS010106306.1:0-15520 GCA_032355785.1 Symmetromphalus regularis | reverse complement strand
CGTGTGTGTGTATTAGTGTGTGTGTGTATGTGTGTGTATGTGTATTAGTGTGTGTGTATGTGTATTAGTGTGTGTGTGTGTGTGTATGCGTGTGCTGAAGTGCCGTTAAATAAATATCCAATCACAAAACAAAACATGCATCATTGTTTTCTTCTTATTTATATAGATGATGTAAACAAGAGAAACAAAAAAGTTGAAGAAAAAAATCAACAACAAAACCCCCACAAAAATAAATAAATAATAATAATAATAAAACAAAACAAACCCAAAACATTCCTAGCATCTTTTACGCACTAATTCCTAGTGATGTGCTGTTTTATGTCAAATATATGTTGATCTGTTCCAAACATCAGGACTACCACATACATTGTATTAACCAAAATTGACATTCAAATAAAAATTCTTATTTAGAAAATAGAAATAGGCATAAATAAACGTGTTTCTATAGACATGGCCCTAGCTACAAAATGGTGTGGGAGGTGAAGGGTGATGGGAGACAAAAAATATAATAAATCCTTTTTAATGACACTCTTGCACATTGGCTAAGTATCGGCGGCTATTAGGTGTCAAACTCACGATATTTGTAACACCTTTATTGAAGAAACCCGCTAATTTCCAATTAACAAAGGGCCTTTTATATAAATCTTCACAGACAGGATAACACACACCACTGCGTTTATTACATCAATCGTGTACCATAGACTGGAACGAGAAATAACACAACGGATCCGTCGAAAGAGATCGATTCAACACCTCAGGCAGACGCTCTACAACTTAGATATGTCAAAATCCAGAAAATAATAAAAATGGTTTAAAATGTGCTAAATTCTGAGGATGTGTAATAATGATAATCTCCAAAAATATTTATGTTGAGGTCCTAAGAATGAATTATATGTACTAGTATACACTTCTAAAATTTTTAAATATAATGACTAGATATAGAAATGTTTTAAGTTTTTTTAAATTTAAATTTCATTATTTTGTAATAATGTTCTGTTTTAAATTGTGAAAACTAATTCGTAAATTATAATAATTTATTAAAAGTCACACATTAAAAAATAACCGAATATACAATCATTAGGCATAGATTAAAATGTTTCTTTAGAGATGACCCTACCTAAAACAAAGTCACACATTAAAACAATTTAAAAACAAAAATAAATACTAACACCAAAACATTTGTCGACTTAAAATAATGCATACGTTTTTAACATAATTTGAAACTAAACATTTTGAGGAATTAAAAGAAAAAAAATCAATGTATAATATGAACAATATAAAAAACGAGATTACTAAAATGTTTGATGTTTGTTATAATAAACATCAAGCTATTTTAATAAGTAGTTCATTAGTCTTAGTTTTCTTTTTACTTAGTGTGTTCTTTATGTCATTAGTTGTTAAGTTGTTCATTGTCGCTTTAAAAGTTATTAAATTAAGTCATATATCTTTAATAATTAAAACAAGTTATTTCATATTATTAATTATTAAAGTAAATTATTTATTTTAAATATTTATGAAAGCAAGTTCACTGTCTTGTTAATATAATGATATTAAAGTTATAGTGTTGTTTGTCTTTTTATTGGTATTAACTACTAAAACGACAGGGAAGTTCCTTCAGTAGCTATTAAAAAGATATAAAACGTCTTTTAATACCTATAAAATACGTTTTTAAAAATCTTTTTAATAGCTGTTGAAGAACGTTCTCAGTCGTTTTAGTAATTACTAATTTGTGTCATTTAATAGTTATTAAAGAAAGTGTTCTGTCTTTTTAATAGTTATTAAGAGAGTTTGTTCATTTTAATAGTTATTAAAGTTTTCTGTCTTTTTAATATTTATTAAGTAAGTTTGTTCATTTTAATAATTATTAAAGTAAGTTTTCTGTCTTTTTAATTATTATTAAGTAAGTTTGTTCATTTTAATAGCTATTAAAGTTATTATATAAAACGTATTTTAATACCTATAAAAATTCACTTTATATCTTTTTAATAGCAACTAAAGAAAGTTCTACGTCGTTTTAGTACATTATATTTACTAATTATTCATTTTAATAATTATTAAAGCAAGTTTTCTGTCCTTTTTAATACATGTAGTTATTAAGTAAGTTTGTTCATTTTAATAGTGATTAAAGTAAGTTTTCTGTCCTTTTAATAGTTATTAAGTAAGTTTGTTCATTTTAATAGTTGTTGAATTAAATTCTCTGTCTTTTTAATAGTTATTAAAGTAAGTTCTCTCATAGTATCAGTTGCTAACATAACTTATATATTTTAATACACGTAGTTTTTAACCTAAGTTCTTCGTCTTAACAGTTATTAAAGTAATTCTATGTCTTTTTAATAGTTATCAAAGGAAATGCTTTCATTTCATTAGTTATTAAATTACGTTCTATGACTTTGTAACACTAGTAGTTATTAAAGTAAGTTTTCTGTCTTTTAATAGTTATTGATGTAAGTTTTACCTGTTTAGTTATTAAAGCTGGTGTTTTAATAGCTATCAAAGGAAGTTCTGTCATTTTGAGTTGTTAAAATAAAACTTATATATTTTTAATACACGTAGTTTTTAACCTAAGTTCTTCGTCTTAACGGTTATTAAAGTAATTCTATGTCTTTTTAATAGTTATCAAAGGAAATGCTTTCATTTCATTAGTTATTAAATTAGGTTCTATGACTTTGTAATACTAGTAGTTACTAAAGTAAGTTTTCTGTCTTTTAATAGTTATTGAAGTAAGTTTTACCAGTTTAGTTATTAAAGCCAGTGTTTTAATAGCTATCAAAGAAAGTTCTGTCATTTTATGAATTGTTAAAATAAAATTATGTTCATTTTTAATAGTTATTAAAGTACTAGTATTTGTTTAATTAAACAAATATGTTATATTTTTTGGTAGTTACTAAATTACTTTCTCTGACTTTTAATAGTTATTAAAGTTCTTTTTAAAATATCTTTTTAGTAGTTATCAAAGGAATTTCGTTCATTTTAATAGTTATTAAAGTAGGTTTCCAGTTTTTGTTAGTTATTAAAGTTCTTTTTAATGCGTCGTACAATGAGATCTCTGTCTTTTTAATAGTTATTAAATCAAGTTTGGATATTTTAATAGTTATCAAAGTAAGGTATCAACTGTTTAGTATGTGTTAAAAGTAACTTTCTATACTAATAAGTATTAATAACATTTCTTCATTTTTTAATATGCATTAAAAGAAGTACTCTAATTTCTAATAGTTATTAAAATACGTTTGATAATTTCAGTAGTTAATAAAGCTGTCTGTTTTTAAACAGTTATTAATGTGAAGTATTTGTCGTGTTAATAGCAATGTTTTTTAATAGCAATTAAAGGAAGTTCGTTCATTTTATGAATTGTTAATATAAAATCAATGTTCTTTTTTAATAGTTATCAGAGTAATTTTTTTAGTAGTAATTAAAGTTCTCTCTCTTTTTGATAATTATTAAATTATGCTCTGTGTCATTTTAATATGTATTAAAGACAGTTCCATTTTTTATTAGTTATTATATTAAATTCTCTGAATTTATTACTATTGGTTATTAAATAATGTTCTCCGTATATTTTAATAGTTATTGTGGTTAATATTCTATTTTTCAGTATAAAAATTTAGTGAAGGAAGTTCTATTATTTTGAAATAGGTATTAAAGAAAGTCCTCTATCATTTTAATTTAGTATTCTAAACCAAAGGGCAGTAACTTATTATTCTTTATAACTATGAATTCGTTATATCGGTATTCGTTATAAGCGGAACAGAATGAAAAACATATTTGTTCTGTCTTGACAGTAAATTCAGTACTGAGTGTCGATATTAAAAGTCTTAAAGGCACGGGTCCAAAGCACTCTCTATTATTCTGAAAGGAAAGGATTGGTTGTTTAACGACCTACTATTCTGAATAGTAACAAATCAGAATTAATTATTCTAGCAACATCATAAAACATAGACATAATAAAAATCAATCATAATTTTATTTTATATGAATGTGTATATTATTAAAATAGAAATATCACAGTCGCTAGTTTCGTTTATGGTTTCAGTTATAAATTATTATAATTACTCATATAAATAAATAGGAAAAAAGCCTTTGCTAAACACCACTATTCTGAGATATTATTATTAAAATAATAACATATTAAATGATGTGTTAAAGGTAGGAGTTATCCCAAATAAAAAGCTATTATTAATTAAAGATAGTTTATTGACATCGATTATTATCAATGTGTGACGTCACCATTTGTATTCATAATGACATCAGTAAACGAATCCATAATAATAAGAAAACATATTTTAATTAAAAGATAATGAATTATAACTGAATATATATATATATTCAGTTATAATTCATTATCTTTATTTACATATATTCTAAATTATTTATTTCTCTAAAACCATAATATTAATATGTTATTACATGGTACAAACGGTAAAAGATAGTAATATAATTAATATAACTTTTACCGTATGTTCCATGTCTTTCCAAGAAAAACAGAATTTAGAATTTTGGAAAGGTATGCTTTAAAAGAAATAATAATAAAAACATTTTTAAAATAAAATTAAAAAGGTAAGAAATTACATTACACAACCTTGATATTGCTACTTTAAAATAATATGGTTTTATCATGGTTAAGACAAGCTTGTGAAATTTACACACTCTCACCATTACTGGACACTAAGCTTGTGTTGTATTCATCCTCCGATTGTTCTTCTTCAGATTCCGAGAGCCTGAGGCGGTGGTATTGTTCTGTTCTTGGCGCTGGGATAGACTGCATGGGTGTGAGTCCATTAGATTTACTATAGTACGAAGAAGACCTCTCCGACAAACTAGGGACATCAGAGAGAATGTCTGTAATGAGAAAACTTGGTCTGGAGTACGGAATCTCACCATGTCCAATTTGTAACCGTAATCGTTTGTTGGAATCTCCACCAGAGAGCACTGTTGGGGTAGTTTGTGTATTTAATGACTCTAAATGTAGTTCTGAATTGCTGAAGCTTGGACGTTGAATACAGTCATGGTTAGGCGAACTAGTTCTTAAAGCTGGACTTACATGGCATCCTCGGACAGGTGATGGAGTTTCTCGAAGTCTGGCAACAGAAGTCGACCGACAGACGTCAACTGATGAACTACTTTCACTGTATTTACTATCTGGGCTGTGTCGGGAAGAATCCCTCGTGGAACTTTCCATGTTACGTAACGACTGAGGATACACCCAAGAATACGTATACTACGTTAACGCCAAGAATGCCGTCCAATATATCTAACGTAGATTAATCGGATACTATACTTTAAAATACCTACAATAATGACGTAGATTTTTTACGCTGAGAATCACTTCAAAACACCCACAATACTGTTTTCTTCTGTCACCTAATCAGTTTAAAGTAGAAATAACTGTTTCCTTTCTAATGAAAAACTATCCACGTCATATCCCAAGTTGTTTGTTCGAGGTGTTAGGTAAATATGTTGTGAAAGGTAATATTTACTACGTGTTGTCACTACTCCGTTAACAAAGTTCTCCAATAAGTATTAGCCTGCCTTGATTCGTCAGTAATAAATATGATAAAGAGTGTTCTAACTTTCACAATATCCCCACCGTCTTATTAATTGATTGTCGCCTTACCAGCAAATGACTTTCTTCCAATAGCCACTTGTCCGTCAAAGCAACAAACTATGATGCGGACAGTCAATTTAATGGAATTTAAATTACAAATGAATGACTATACTGGGGAGATAGCAGCGTTCTTCCAAACATGAGTATAATGGAAAAGGAGTTGCCAAGTTGACTACACCTCTTGGGCGTCACTCAAACATATGCTCCTTGGTCAATAGATCTCAGGATCAATGCATTTCTGAGCGATTAAACTTGCTTCCCCTCAACACGGGATTACAAGAGACGTCAGAGCGTGTTAGTTGTGCTTTCTGGGGTTGCAGGGGCTTGTTCACACGTAGGATGACTTCTTGTATAAACTGAAGAGAATACTTAGCTGCAGAAGGCCACCCTCGGGCGGAGCGGGAGTCACCTCGACAACGTCTGCTCATTGTCGTATGCTCCTGTCAATCATCTCTGTGAGAGAGATCAACGGCAGACGAGACGTGTCAAGGGTTGTAATAGAAATCGTATTGGACCTAGTTCATTTCTAGCCAGGAAGGAATAATGGTCATCCATTCTGATGATAGCGTTAATCATCGTTATTGAAAATTGTCCTATTAAATAGGATCTAAAATTAGGGAAATTGCCTTTTGACTGTTTTCCGTCAAAGTAATATGCGAAATTAAACAGGCTTTTTCGTGCAATATTGTCGAATGATTGAAACCTTATGGAGCAGTGATCAAGTGTTCAACCGTCTGTGTTAAATGGGATCTTGGGGACTGATTGAAATATTCGCTCGTACTTTCTTTCAAGAAATATTCATATTCAGTCAGCTTATTAAAAGGCTCATCTCTATTCAACTGTATACAGCCATATGTCTCTATATGGGGTAAATTGATTTGATCGTTTTTATTTGAGGGAGAGCTGATAGACAACGCGATCATACCAAACTATAAGCGTATGTTTACGGGTTCAAATTTTTGTTGGGGGAGGGGGGGGTGAGGCGGGATTCGGGAGGTGGCGGAGAGGTAGATGTTTGCCCGAATTTAAGGTTTTTAAAAGAAAATTCTCGAATCTGATAACATCGTCTATTCACATTTACACTTAAGAATTCTATACCTTTTTACTGCCCGAGCTTATATATAGTATTACTTGTGAGTACACTGATAAACACTATATGTAGCCAGCTCATTTTGACCGAACGCCACACTAATTTTCCCCCGAATAAGAAACTTGCTCTAGCTTTGGGGAGGGGGCAATGCCCGCCCTGGCCCTGTCTTATACGCTTATGAGTTTAAGAAGAGGGTCATGAAGTACAAATCGGAATGTTATCCCATAAAAATTAACGTTATAATAACAACAACAATAATAATAATATAGTCATAATATTATTATTGTTATTATTATTGTTGTTGTTGTTATGGATGGTATTAAATCCTGTAGTCAACATCAAATTTATATATCGAGTAAAATCGATTTAAACTCAAAGGTTACCATGGATACAATAGAAACTACTTTAAATTCAAATAGTTAATATCCATTTACAAATAGCAATGGTATTTATTCTTCGGCATTTAACGTCTGCATAAACACATACCACGCTGTCTGAGATATCTTGGAGCATGCTCTTATGTTCAATTTTAACAAACTCTTACTATTCTGATACAGACATTGTTTCATCAAATCAAGGTATTAATACACAAAAATTCAAAATGTATGGTAGACATTTCAGTCAATTTCACTTTATGATACTATAACTGACAAAACGGATGTCTGATATATAATGCCTTATTCTTAACAATAAATTTATTAGATTATATTAAAAGATGCATTTTTAATATTAAAACAAAAATTGTTTTTATACATCAAGAAATGTTAGAATAATTAATTTCTGAATATTATTTTGTTATGTACAGGTAATAAATACACATTAATTATAAAATTACCTATAATTATTCACCCTAATAAGTTATGGATCACGTTTAAAATCGAGCATATTTTTAAAAATATAAGTGTTTATGTAACGTAGGTTGGTTGTCTGTACATATTTCCGTGTCTATATCCAATTAATAATCAAGCAAACAGGTCAGCTTCTTCTGTTGTCTTTTTAGGATAGAGTTTACTGTTAATAGAAGAGACGAAACCCTCTTCCGTCACACTGATTTGGCTATTCTTATCGATAAGCTGCAAGGGATCTTTTATATGCACTAACCCACACACCTTTGATAAACCAGTTGTGGACCACTGGTCGGTGTAAGTGGTATAAACTTTGTGGAACACTCACTTTGGGTTGGAGGCGATACGGAGATTAAAAATGCCATGCCTCATCTTAGAGTTAATCCACGCATATACCAGCCGCGAGGCCGATAGCTTAAACCAATGCACTACCGGACGTTGTGGAAACGTAGGGCCAGATTTTAAACGTTGTATAAGCATGTACTATGGTATCTTTAGTCGTTTTACTGTTTTTGTTTGGTTTAACGACAACGCTTAAACACACTGATCTATTAATCATCGGCTTTTGGATGTCAAACATTTGGTAATTTTGACTCAAAGTCAAGTATTAGCCAAATTCCAACAGGTTTTGAACCACAGTCTTCAGCTTGAGAGTTCAGTGATCTTCTATTGGACCACAGAGACACGGTTTAACCAACTTCTGGCCACAGATGCCTTGTGGAAAGATAGTGAATACGGCTTTGGAAATGATAAGACTTATTTCAGATTGAGCATGATAATTCCTAAATGATGAGACGAACTGCAACTTTTCTTTTCTGGTGGAAACTGGTTTTATAACAGAAAACGTTTAACAGGAATATGTAGTCTGTATAAGAATCTGTGCATGCTTCATGAACCAGTTTATTTATATAAACTACTAAACATGCGAAGTGTGTTTAATAAAAACAATAAATAACAAATATTATTTTTGTAAGATTCCTACGTTTAGTACGACTTTGAAAACAGAATTCTGTTCCAACCAGTGGTCCACAACAGGTTTATCAAAGGCCATGGTATGTGCTGTCCTGTCTGTGGGACGGTGCATATAAAAAATCCCTTGCTGCTTATCGGAAGGAGTAGCCTACGTGACGGCAGCGGGTTTCCTCTAAAGACATATATATGTCAGAATGACCATATGTATGACGTCCAATAACCAATGATAAGATAAAAGTCAATGTGCTCTAGAGGCGTCGTTAAATAAAACAAACTTTACTTTACTTTGAAAACACCATTAAACAAAAAGATTTAAAAATCATAATAAGAAAGAAAACACACAGTCTTTAATACTCTATTAGTAACTATCCACAATAGGTTATTGTATATGTAAACATATACACAACAAATTCTGCATTGCCACAGTTTTTTTTATTTCACAGTTCAAGTAGCAGTTAGACTCCATTCAAAACAAATATTAAGCGAAGCTTTAAAAAAAATCGCATTTAGCCTCAAGCCATTATCAACATTTAGTGTGAATCTATAAATAATTTAAAATTGAATTAATCTTTGAAAAGAAAACGATCCTTTCTGGCATTTAATATGTATTGGTGATCAAGTGGTCTTAAGTAATTCACTCTGCGTTGGTTTTTTGCTTTTAATTCTCTCTCAACTCCAGTTTGTATTCTCAAGAACTAACGAACGGCAATTGCTTTCCATATGATTAAGTATAGTTTATACAACCCTTATAAACAGATGGTGAGGGGCTGGGTTTAATTAACAATTTGAAAGGAGCACTAAAGTTTGAAATGGGATTGGAACTTGGACACGCCTGGGAAAGGCATTTGTATTTGTGACGGCGTGCTCAGGTGGTCAGGTGCTCCCGTTGTCAAGGTGGAATTTAAGGTAATTGTAACGTTATTCGTTGTAATACTATTTTGCGATCAGGATCAGCTAGCACACGCGGTCGCTACGTAGCAGTTAACTCTGACTGGGTTTTTAACATGAAGCACAAAATTTAGTCTAATTAGCAATTTCGCCCAAAACGCAGACTTGGTAATAAGAACCAGTTAAATTAAGAAGACAGGGGCGTCGGAGCCGGAGGGGAGGGGAAGTGCGCGGGGGTGAGATGGGTTGGTCGGGCTGCAGTCCCCCAATAATTATCATAAATATATTTTTTATTCATTGTTGAATTATTCACCGGCAAATTGTGATGTTCAGAATCGGGAACATAAAAATATTATCGTATTTACACAAGCTTAAAAAGTGTAAATATTAAAACATGGTGAAACTTTAAAAAATAAACATTTCTAATAATAATAATAAGAATAATAAGAATAAATCAACCAAACAACTTCATTTATCTCCCAAACTGCACATCAGTCTTTTTAAAGGTTCATTCAAACATACCTATAGAATCTTGCGGCTAATATTACTACTACTACTACTACTACTACTACTACTACTACTACTACTACTACTACTACTACTACTACTACTACTACTACTACTGATACTACTACTACTGCTACTACTACTAATGCTGCAGCTACTACGTGTCTACTACTGCTGCTGTTGCCACAACAACAACAACAACTACTACTACTACTACTACTACTACTACTACTACTACTACTACTACTACTAATACTAATACTAATACTACTGCTGCTGCTGCATTTTAACTGCAACTGCTAGTGCTACTGCTACTACTATTTATACTACTACTACTACTACCACTTCTACTGCTGCTACTGCTACTGCTACTACTACTACTGGTACTACTACTACTACTGCTGCTGCTGCTGCTGCTGCCGCCGCCGCTACTGCTACTACTAATGCTACTACTAGTACTGATACTACTACTGATACTACTAGTACTGATACTACTACTGCCATTACTATTACTACTACTAGTAATAGTACTACTATAGGTTATCTGGGACCTCGGCTTTGTACCGCTACCATACGGCGCAATTTGTCGCTGCGTGTTGGGGGGAGGGAAGCCGGCGTGGTCATTGTGGTGGACAAAGCCGACGTCGTCGTCATTGACAGGGGAGAGTAATTGATAGAGTCACACACAAGAGAAGAACTCAATGACTTTCACTGGCTTCCTTGCTAATCCCTGGCGTTTTGATCCCCACCTAATGAAATCACAATCCACTCAACTACGGCAATGGATATCGTTTGTTGCTCAGAGTTTAATATGTTGGCTGGGCTATTGTCATTACACGGTCGTCACAAACTACTTTGAAATCTGCCACATTTGCCAAAACGCTATCAATAGGCTTTTTGTGCGTTTACCGGCTTTTTCTTGCCCGGACGAATTGAATAACTGGAGCGGGTACCAAGCATTCAAATGTCACTAACATGTGCTCCGCAAAATTTGCATTACAAAACTAAAGTTCATTTTCCTGTACCAAGAATCACTTACGGTATGAGGGACTGACACCACTTAAAACTTGTTCAGCTTTTCAGGGATATTTTTAACGATAACTTAACGGAATTTATCTAGAACTGTAACAAAAACGAATACATATACATATTACAGTATAAAATATCCCACTTAGGGAGAAAAAAACATTATATACATATATACCTGTAACTCTAATCCTAATCCCGACGGTCTTTTAGAGGAATCTCGCTACAGCCATATACGCTACTCTATCTGTTTAATTGGTTGGTTAGTTAGTTAGTTGGTTGTATTTATTTTCGTGCTTATATCCAATTAAGCACGCTGTCCTGGGCACACAGTTCAGCTTCCTGTGCTGTCTGTCCAAGACAGAGGTTAGTGTTAGTAGGAGAGACGAAACCCGCTGCTGCCACACTAGAGCGGCTACTCTTATGAATAAACAGCTAGGGATCCCATAGACAGAATAGCACATACCACGGTCTTTGATAAACCATTTGTGGACAAATGGTCTGCGTAAGTGGTATACACCTACCCGCTGAGCCTTACGGAGCACTCACTCAGGGTTGGAGCCTATACTGAGATTTAAAATCCCATGCCTCGACTGAAATTCGATCCCAGTACCTACCAGCCATGAGTCCGATAGCTTAACCACTGCGCCACTGAGGCCGATTTTTCGTTTAGCAGCAAGGGGTCTTTTATATGCGCTTTCCCACAGACAGGATAATAAACCAGTTGTGAACCACTGGTTTGTGCAAGTGTCCTCTGAGCGTTGCAGAGCAATCACACTGGATCAGAGCTGGTATCAAGATTTAAAATCCCATGCTTCGACTGAGATTTGATCCCAATACTTACCAGCCATGAGTCCGACAGCTTCACTGTGCCACCAGAGCCGTGTCTACTCACTGGAACGTCAATGAATTCTGAGTGCTCTTGAGAATGAAACCTGCTCCGCTGGCGCAGTGGTTATATTGTCGGACTAACGGTTGACAGGGACTGGGATGAAATCTCAGTCGAGGAAAGGTATTTTTAATCTCAATACCGGCTCCAACTCATTTACACCGATCAGTAGTGCACAATTGGTTTATTAAAGGCCGTGATATGTGTTGTCCTGTCTGTAGGAAAGCATATATAAAAGATCCCTTGCTTCTAAAAGAATGGGTCTCTTTTCCAAAAAATTTACCAAAGCCCCTGAAAACACGATATTCCGAATGAAAAGGTTCTGATATATATGAAATTAAAGGATAATGAAAATAGGTCTTTCACACGATTTTTCAAAACAAACAAACAAACAAACAAACAAACACTCGCGCGCCCACACACACACACTCACTCGTACATTAGCCATGTACTTAGCCACTGAGCTAGATCAGCTAAAATAGCCTAATGCTTGAAATACACTATCCGATAATTCTTACATATGTGCGTTATCCATACGATGAATACACCTAAACGATTACTCCTTTTATAGCTGGAGAAACGATAGACATGTCAATTGTGAAGCAACCTCAAATTATAATCATTTGTTTGAAGTTTTGTTTATCCTTTTTAAGGGATTCGATATGTTTTATGTTCGAGAATCGAAAAATGATTAGACCCCTAATTAATAAATTAAGAACTTTTTCGCAAAATAGTCAACATTCTGAAAAGATTTCCTGGGTTTTGTCATATTGAATCTGATGTATGCGTTAGAAATTGTAAACCATCTTGTTTATTTTCTTCTTCTGAATATTACGTCATTTTGACTCATTTTGTGAATTAAAAAATAATAATAACCAACCCCCGCCCCTCCAACCCACCCGATCTTCAACTTCCTTACAGTGCTTTCTTTGTATTATCCTATTTGCTAAGCAAAGTTTTCGGTTTTGCGGATCCAACAAGCATATGTGGAAATTTCATTCCATGATGTGTGTGCTTGAGAAGAGATTGACTATCAACTGTCCAATACTTAACGTCTGTCCCTTTATCAGATCTTGACAACGCGGCGTCCGATTTGGCTGAGAAATTACGCGAATAATTGGTGAAAACGGCACAACTTTTGTTCATTTGAAGATGAACAACACCGTGAAAGAAGATAATCGTTTGATTTTTCTGTTTTCATAATTCCCCTCAACAGAAAATAGTTGATCGTGTGCGACGCTCTTGGAGACAGATTGAGTCAAGAGATTTTAAGATTTTACAATAATACAGTATTAATCAGCAATAAACACCTCATAGTTCACATGGTTCAATGGATACTGATTTACGAAAGCTAACTTCATCAATAATTTAATATATTCATGTAAAAATTAATTGATTTAATTTTATCATTTTGTTTTTGTAAGAAAAAAGATCATGGAAATGTTTTTTAAATACTTTACTGAAAACCTAGTTATAATCACTTAATATTAAATTAAAACAAAAATGTCAGAGTTTTCTCAACGAAAATATAACATCACCTGGTAATTCAACTAAATTAATGTTATACCCACGCATGTACACGCACGGACACATTTATTACGCACGCACACACACACACAAACACACACATACACACACACATACACACTCATACACACACCAGTACATACATACTAAAAGTTTAATATACAAACACATTATCATACTAAAGTTATACTGATATGTTTGATTCATGGCTTCATAGCTATAATTCATCTGAATTCTAAATTACTGAAAACAGCTGGAATGAATCAAACGTATATATATTTCAGGAATAATCAATAAATTTTTAAATTATGGCAGTGCCATAGCTAATTAGTGTGATTTTTATTTATTTTACATACTATGCAATTATAGACCAAACTGAAATGTATTACAGAAATGTATTTTCATTTCATTATCGATTGTATATTTTTATCTCATGAAATACAACTATTAACCTGCCAAAGATCCAAAATTGAAGGTAAAATTGGTAGTTAAATTTTCCATGAAATTAGTACGTTTTACAGTTTCATAACTTAGATATTTTTGTAAATTGTAAATATTAATATGACAGGATAATAGTGGTAATATCAAGTATATGAATTTTAGTTTCTGCTTCGATTTATAATTAGCATCACAAAAAACATTTAAAGAAATATTTTATAATATAATTTTCTTCTCCATCTTCGTTTTTACAACTAAATTTTTAAAAATTTATTTATTTACTTATTTTTTTTTTTAATTTTAAATATTTTCATTCATAAGTTTGAAAACCATTTCAACTGTGTATGTTAAAAGGAAATCACTAGTATTCTATATTAATTTTTCACTATGACTTAAGTTTAGTAAACATTTAGTAAAAACTAAAATAATAATAATAAAATGAATTTTTTAAATCGTCACATATATCCTAAGAGCAAACCATTTTCTTTCTTTCTTTTTAATTTATTTGTTTCTTTGTTTATTTATTTATTTTTGTTGCTGTTGTATTATATACTTTTCAGTCACAGATTGGTTACCGTTTCTTCAACCAGAATGTAATTCCGTACATTTTTATGGACGGGTAGAGATTATATGTCGACTGTTTAATTCAAAACGTCTGCCATTTCCTCGTCCCGAAATCATGACATCTCATTTCACTGCCAAATCGTTCGAATAATTGCCGAAAACCTCTACTCATCGAAAGAAGAAACTCGTTTGATTTTCCATATTTTCTTAATTCTTTTTTAAACAGAAAGTGTTTGGTCGTGTGCCACGCTCCTAGGAACAGAGTGCTCCAAGATTAGTGTTTCTAAGATTTTACAATATAATATTAGTCAATGATAAACAATCTCCTGAATTCAGGAATCGAACATTCCTATTGTCCAACAGCCTTGTAACTTAGTTAAATGCACATGCCCGGTGGCAGTGTGATCTTGAATGCAGTTATATTTTAATACATTTTTGTTTGTTTTCCTTTTAAAACAATTAAATGATTTTATTCAACCAAACTGTATGAATGAATATATTATACTATATTCAATATGTTGGTTAATTTTTATATAATTTTGTATTTGTTTGCAATTACAATGCAGATAATATATATTGCAGACAAGACAGTAAGGGAAATAATTCTAAATGCCCTCTCCGGTATATCTATCGCTTTAACCCTACCCCGAATCCCCACCCTAACCCTAATCCTGACCCTAACCCTCACTCTAACCCAATATGGTTAATTTCCCCTCGATATTTAAGTTAATCTTAATATATCAATAAGTATTTAAGTAAACTAATAATTTGTCAAAATAACTTTATTAAGACAGTATTAGCTCTAATGATTATATTCTTATTTTCTTGACCATCTATATCAATTACCATAATACTGTAAAACATCCAATAGGCAATGCTTAACAGTATGCTCACTGATGTTAAACAATCAGTACCTTTCTTTACGCGAACGTGTCTTTTCAAGTCCAATAATATGAAGGTAGGCTCATAAATATGAACACAATGCAAATAGAAATTCCAAAATGTTAGCAATATTCGTTATTTACTTAGGTTTTCTCCTTTACTTGTATCTAGGAGATTACATATTTACATATAAATATATCATTTCCAACCATATTAAAATTCCCTCGTAATAAAAAGTAAAAAATGATCCCGGCTTAGTAGTTATGAGTAACTTAATAAATACAGGATTC
>JAULBS010106295.1:0-15524 GCA_032355785.1 Symmetromphalus regularis | reverse complement strand
TTGTTTAATTATAAATAACTTTGTAGTTTAAAATAGTTTGCTGAAGAGAAATACCTACCAACTATATTTTTATTGCTGTAACATTCAGCATTATGTCAACGAAGTGTACCCAACAGAAGTGTTTCGTTTCAGTAAAAAATTCCCCCAAATTTGAAGGTAGATCAAGCAGTTGCGTATGTCGCTCATGAATTAGATCTGCCTTTACAACACTTGTTTGTCTAACCTAGCAACTTGCAGTTATCTCCCTTGCAGGAGACGTTAACGGAGAGGTCAATTGTTCTCTTAGAATAAAGCATCTTGATATTATGGATATGGCAAATGGTTAACATTCTGATGTCAACGCGTCCGATAAAACATTTTTTTTACTTTATTACAAGTATAAATTGATTTTTTTTTAACAGAAATATATATTCTTAAATAACAGTTATAAATGTTTTTAACGTGAAATAAATATAAATTAAAAATAATAAAGGGGTACCGGGCTGATATTATACCTATAATATCGTTAGTAATGATTAAAAAATCTAAATATCAAAGAAAAAAATAAAAAAAATGTTTTTATAAAATGTCGGGTGCGGGCTGATATTTTACCGTAGCGGCACAGGGGAGTCCGCCCCAACCCCCCCTTTTTTCATTTTTCGATTGGAAGGATGTGTAAATTAACCATCACCCATCATATTTGGACACCCCTTTCAGTAATCCTGTATCCTTGCCTGCCCATCTGATTCGTATTCTAAGCCTATGGTCTTATATCGGGAAGATAGGAAATTCTTCTTAGTACCAGTAGCCAAACGTGATGCCAATACTTTATTGCCTTTTAATCCAAAAACATATTAAACCAAACACACACAATTTCTGACTGTTGGGCATCTTATAATAGAATCAGTGAATTTGGGCTTTGTTATACAAACGAGACTTGTTAATCATTCGGAGAATTTTGTTTCTCTGCTGGTACTGGCTATTGGTTCATCCAAGTTGTTATTTTCTTCACTAACATTAGTTGTTGCCTCTGGAATTATTACACTCTGTCCGCAAGGAATTAACACACCATTGTCACTGCTCGAGGTTGATGAAAACAGACTAACACTTATCTAATGAAATATTGGGATTTTAACATTTACTTTGGCCTAATGTTAAAGAATCGTTAGTACATGAGCTGTCGCTAGTAAAAAGGTCTAAACTTATGTCTTCCTGCTTTTCTTATTATATAAAAATAACTTATCCAAAGAACATCTTTCACTCATTTCAAGAAGTGTAACAAATTAGAAAAAACACTCACCTTTATAAGGTTGTATTATCATGTATCTCATGATGCCAGCAAAACATCAATTAGCCAAATGACTACTTCATGCAATACGAGCTGTACGCTCATTCACCATGAAAATTATTGCCTAATCATTGAAATAGACAAGCTTTGTTCATAATTATATTCACTTCTTTTACTTGTACATAGTATCATTATAGAAAGATTCTGGAAATAAATACATCGTTAAATTCTGGTATGTTCCGTAATTTATGCTACTCTAATAATAATAATGGGTTGAACGTTATAGGTGGAGAAGGATGCACTGTAGAAATTGACGAGGCTACGTTCGGCAAGAGGAAGCACAGTTGTGACAGCAGTTGATGGACAGTGTATATTCGGTGGTGGGCCTAACTGCAGGGAAACAAGATACTTCTTTTTGGTTGCTGTAAATAAGCGTGATGATACTACTGTCTATTATTAAAACATATATAAAACCTAAAAGCAAAATCATTTCGGACTGTTAGGCAGCTTACTGGAAAACTGCGGAAATTCCAGAATATTACACCCACGAAACTTATCGGCGAATTAATAAAATGCGTCGCTAAACAACGCGTTTTAGTGGTAATTGACCTCTCCGCCAGACGTGATTGATAACCAGTCTTGACCAATGAATTGTCCGCTTTAACTATCAGCACGCGCATCACTGATCGTCGGCCATTACCTTAGACAAACAGACTTGTCTAAGGATCGCAATGTCTTATTTTGTATGGTTTTTATTATTATTAAATTAATTGTTGTGCGCTGAAGTACAGCGATGGTGAAAAGATGTAGTTCTGTGTTTTCCCCATCTTTCCTTTTCTTTAACTTTAATACATTCAGGCCGTCGACCGGCAGCATATATGAGGAGTTTAAAAAAAATAATATTCATATTGACAGGATGACAACGAACAGTTCATAGAATATATACACACATAATTCAAAAATAGACACTACTACTACTACTAAAAGACTAATTAAAAAGATGGTACATGGTGACAAAAGTATGAAATATAGTTTAAAATAATATTTTTAGAATATATATTCCATCTAGCGGTTAATGATATTTGAGATATGTAATTATGTTTATTGGGTTTGCTTGTAATTTCAGTAATTAATTTTGAGATTTTTCTAAGGGTGCCAATGTTTTTGCAATTTAACAGTTCTTTGAATTTTAGTGTGCTGGTTTTTTTAAAATAATAATAACATGGCTTTATTACTTTTTCACGTGTATTCTTAAAGTAGTTAACCCTAAAACTAAACTTAATCAAGTTGGGAAAAAAAATCAAAGATCAACTCGGATATTTTTGTATAAAGTGTTAAAATTGCTGAATTGAAGTCAATTCGGCCTCTACACAACATGCAACAAAATTCAATGTTTTTGAAATGCTTTTTCCTGCATTTTGACATTACTTAAAAACCCAATTCACAACTTTTTTCCAAAGAAACAAAGCTGTTGTAAGATGATAACCTATATAATAGTCTAATGCATTATAATTTCAATTTTTTCAGCCTCTACACAATATGGCGGCCCCATCACATCATGCATTTTAATTTCAGTTTTTTTCGATGCAAAAAGTGTGTGGTAGGCGGGAGGTTCGCGATAATTATATAGGCATCCCCCTGTCCAAAAAGTGGAAGATGCGTCTCACCCCCCTCCAAGATATACACCACTGCATGTTCAGATGTTAAAATTAGGAATAAATGTATATACCTATTTAGCCTAAAGACGTCGTTTGTTTAATTATAAATAACTTTGTAGTTTAAAATAGTTTGCTGAAGAGAAATACCTACCAACTATATTTTTATTGCTTTAACATTCAACAGAAGTGTTTCGTTTCAGTCAAAAATTGAAGGTAGATCAAGCAGTTGTGTATGCTGCCCATGTATTGGATCCGCCATTACAATACTGATTGTCTAACCTAGCAACTTGCAGTTATCTCCCTTGCGGGAGGTGTGGTTAACGGAGAGGTCAATTACATATATAGCAGTTTTTATGGCAGCATTGCTACCATGAATTTCAAGGGCTGACGTTGGGTAACATAAGTTAATTATGACAAAATCACAAGGGTAAAAAAATTAAACATTGGAGAAAGTGAAGGGGGGGGAGGAGAATGGGCAGACCCACTACATGTACTTGCATATGCCATGTTTTTGTAATCTAAGCATAAAAAAAGCTAAAAATTTATAATATAGAGCATATTTTAGCATAATTACAACCTCCCTAATACTTCAAGGCCATTTAATTAAAAGGCAAACTGAATCATACGCTGTCTATTCTAATCTATTTTTATTTTATTTTTTAAAGAAAAAGACCTGTTTTGCTGGATCCACTGAACCCTTTTTGTAATGTGGCTCCATATCGTGATCTGGATGAAATAGTGGAGAAATCATGCGATCTTCTAACCCGATTAAACAGGATGTTAGGAAAAACAAAGAATTCAGCTGATTGTCTACAACATATATGTATTGACATGGATGATGAAGAAAGTGAATCAAGATTAGAATCTGATCTTGATTCACGGTCAAATCAGAGTTGGTGTATTATAATTTAAAGTTGCAACCTCTCCTCTCCATCTTACAGCACTATTACTAATGCAAAATACAAACATTATTCCAACTCAAAAATGGCTGAGACAGAAGCTGCATGAAAGCTTGTTTTGCACCCTCCAATGTGGTCGTTGAGAAGATTATTTAGTGAACTAAATTAATATGAAATTATTTGAAACTAAAGAAACCTACAGTAGTTGAGCGACACTACTTGGATATTTTCATGAACTCACAATCCCAAATGAGTGCCATAGGAGGCAATAGAAAAGAAATATCTGCGTAACACAACAAAATAAAGCTACATATTACAATCATTAGATACATTTACCTAACAATCATAATAAATACATTCCTCAATGAAGAGGTGGGGTGAGCAGAATCACCGATGTGTGCATTATTCAGTTAAACCTCTTAGGTTGCCATCAAAAGGAATAACAAAAGTGGCCTCTTAAGAAAGGTGGCCTTTTAATACTGGTTACATTTGACTAAACAAGCTGATTTTCGAGAAAATAAAGGTGACCTCATTAGACAAGTGATGACATGAGCAGGTTTGACTATTGTTTTAGTTTTGTTTATTAGAATTTGTAAATATTTTTCACTTAACTCCATCAGGGCATTAATGAGCACCAACTTTGTGATGGATGAGAATACATTAATATTCAGTTTATCATCAAATAATTAATAAAACAAGATTCTACATCACAGGCCTTGTAAAATTACAGGATGCTCATTCAAAAAAGGAATATGAATAGTTGACTATCTAAACCAGATCTACACAGGACTGAAAAAATTATCAAATTTTTTACTGTTCTAAGTGAACTTTGTACAAAGACATTGGCCTACATGTAGTTTAGACATACTTATGCATATACCAACATGGATGTAGATGTGACTAAAATCCCTTAAAAGGAAATAACATAAGACAGTCCATTTGTCCGATGCATTGTGTGGGCTGCAGGAATATTTTTGCCAACTGGATCGGTAGGTACAGAAACCATTTTGAAGAGGTAAAAAACCTGGAACTCTCCTGGCAACTGTGTATACAAACAAACACACAAAAATATTTCTGTATCATATATGTACTGCACACATACAAGTGACTGTATATCCTATCAATGAATATGTATATATATTTAACAGAAAAACAATTTCAGGTAATTTTTAAATACTTACTTTATTTACTGCAATGTATACAATTAATGTACAATTTGTTTTAGTATACTAATAAAAAATAAAATAAAGTTGATTGTAGAATTCTTGAGATAATTAAAAAAATATCCCAAACAGGTTGTTTAAGTATATAAAAAAAATTAACACACTATTTATTAAACGTCTGCAATTGGATGTTAAACATTTGGCAGTTTTTACATGTAGTGAAGTGTTCAGCCACATTCCAATGGGTTTTGAACCACAGTCTTCAGCTTGAGAGTCCGATGTCCAACCACTGAGGCTCACCCCACGAACGTTGAAAAGTCGCAATACAGCGGTTATTTGTATCACATTTCATGTTGTCATCTACCAATTAATAAATATATTAAGAATGTGGAAGAATCTTTTGATTAGCAAAACCCAAAATTGGACCCTAGCACTCTGTGCATCTTTATACACATATAAAGAAAACCTGCCTTATATTCAGTACCAAATAGCTAGTAGATGCTTGGTAGAATAAATTTTTTCACTTGATTTGTAATCAATCAAACTAAGTACCACCTGCAAAGACCAGCCTGTCCTGAATGAAGGCCTGCTTTCTCCACATAGATTACTCTTTTTGAATTAGCAGCAAAGTAACTTTTAAATATATATATATTTGTTTCTAAAGACCGACCAAGCAATTTTCTACTCCAGATTTGGACCTGAAGAAAAGAGAAGCTGCTTTAAATCCCTCCTTCTTACTGGATCTCCACAACCTGGGCACAACTTGTTACCCTGCAAAATAAAATATAATTTTTAAACATTGCAGACATTTTCTAAATTACTGAATATAAAAAACCCAACAATCTTTGGTTAAAACAATACTTATTTCTATACAAAGACTCCAAATTCTAAAAACGATCTTCAAATTTTCTAATTTTGTACCCTATATATATAAAATTTTTTACTGAAGTCAATATTGATAGAAATCTGACTTAACAGCCTGTCAAAATACCATGAACGATTCTTATGTTCACATATAGCTTGCACATCTTAATTTTATGCAATACATTTTTCATTCATGCAACATCATTTACAATGAATCATATGCAAAATGAGATGGGTTACTTAAATGTTTGTTTGCATAACCCATTCACAGATTACAAAAACAAATGTCATTCTAATAGTCCTGCTAAAAACATAACTGCAAATAAAGAGTAAAGTTATATGACCTTGATGACAGCTTTCCAACATAAATAGCAGCAGATGTGACCGCATGATGCCTGAAATGGGATGTGAGCATCAGAACCACACCTATCACAAGTGTAACCTGAAAACAAGTACATTTTTGTAAATGAACAAATTGTCAAATCAGACTGAGTTGTCAATAAAATTATACTGTTTAAACAAAGTACAGACATGAAAGGACTGTTTAACGACCCCAGCACATTGTTTATTCAGCAGCCATTAGGAATGGGACATGTGGTGTTTGGCAACTCATGGTTTATAGAGGAAACCCACTACTGCTATATCAGCTACTCTTTCTAATCACCAGCAAGGTATCTTTTTATATATGCACTTTCTCACAGATAAAACTATATTCCTGTCTTTGATAAACCTGTTGTGAACCACTAGTTGGTGCAAGTAATGTACACCTCCCCATTGAGCATAGCAGAGCATTCACTCTATGTTGGAGCCGTTAGCAAGATTTAAAATCCCATGTCTCGAATGAGATTTGATCCCTGTACCTATAACTACTGTGCTACTGTATCGACAGGTGACCCAATACTACTGCTTTTAATTCACAGCTTGCCATAATGAATTTTACTTTGTTTTTTTGTTTAACGACATCGCTAGAGCTACTGGATATAAATCATTTGGTCATTCTGACAGTCTTCTGAGGAAACCTCTTGGGGCACTGGTTTAAAACATTTACTGGCTTGCAATATTGTACAGTACAACTTTTAAATCTGTACCACTAAATACAAAATGAATACAGAATTCATATATTTTTCAGCATGTTTTTTTTTTTTTGAGTGGTAGGACAATTTTTGTTTTATAAATTAAATAAAATAATTAATAGTTTTTAATTTAACATTTGGAGTAAACAATTTTCAAATTCACCCCCTCCACACCCCAAATCATATGCTGAAAAATTATCTTTTGTTTCACATTTTAATAACTAATTGAAATTCGTACTATGACCCCTCTTCCACTCCCAACATGTACTTTGCATGTACTATAAAGAAAGTGTAAATAACTGTGAACCCCATACCAGATTTTGAGAACCTTGTGGTTGTTTGTGACATCTGTATTGCATTATTGTATTTTGCTTCCTCTTCACTCGACTCCGTAGCACACGACATCAACGACAACCTTGTTCGATCACCTGAATGTGTTTCACTACCACTAGGCTGAGATTTATCACAGGTGGACGATGTTCCATTAAACAAGCTGTCTGACTTGGTTTCACTGTCACCTTTCAATCTAGTAAACTCCCCTGATGTGGATGGTGCATTTGAAGACTCATCGCTTTCATTCAGTCCATTTGAAGTCGATGAGCTCTTACTGCAACCCAATCTTGTAGAAAATTTATCGGTCGATTGTTTATCAAATGAAGATACAGTATTTTTCTCTAGTCCATTTAACGTCACCGAGCTTGTAATACAATCCAATCCTGCAGAAAGTTGGTTTGGTGAGGAAAACTGTTTAGTGGGTTGTTTAAAGATCGGTTGGTGTGTTAGTTGACGGACATCTGAAGCAGACGTCAACTTCGAACAGGATGAACTTGGAACGACACCATCATATCCAGAAATGTTTTTGTGATCCGATGATGAATCCATTTTAGATCTTTTGTTCGCAGGTTCTAAAATGGTTGAAAAGAATATTTTTAATTTAACTTAAATGGTTTCCAGTAAGATGTTGTTTTTTATGACACCTCTAGAGCACACTGATCCAATCATGCTGTCAGTCTATTTCACTTTTATGTGAATAGTCTATCTTGCAGTAACCAACCACCCATAACAAAAGGTGACCTTATGAGACATGTGATTAATGTAGGTTAAACTGTACTAAATTAGCCAATTTGTGAGAAAATAAACATGATCGTTTAATACAGGTTGCTGCTTAATACAAGTTAAGTGGTACCAAATTTACTTATTAGGGAGAAAAAAGTGACTGTTTACAACAGGTGGCTGTTTATTAAATTATACTAGACCAAATTAGTTGATTTGAGAAGAATAAAGGTGATGCTTTCAAACAGATGGCTGCTTACTATAGTTAGCCGAATTAGCAGGTTTGAGAGTATTTACATTTTGATTTTTTAAAAATACGAGAATAATTTTATGGGAAGAATTTTATCGTGCAAATTGCATTAGCTTCAGGTCTGGAAACCAACCATTTGTTTGAGGATTCAACAGTTTCTTTGTGGTAGCATGTTCTGGAGTGTAGCCACAACTCTTCCCGGTTAGATCCTGACATATCTCATCAAACTGCTTCTTGTGGTGTGGACGAGCAAACTTGTAGAACTCTGGAAATAAAACAAATATTTTACAGTCTCTTTGGAGTGCTTTTCGTTCATAACTTTAATTTTTGTCAACACATGGGGAAAGGGAAAGAAAAAAGTAAATAAAATATTGTGTCAATTAGTGATGTCCTTATTACTGGCATGTTATTATATTAATGAAGTTCCACGATTGAGAACCCATGCGCAGTTACTTCCCTTTTAACTATGTCATTCTCTGATCACATACAGTTTAAAATCGCTAGCTTTTAAACAAACATACACATCTTGCACACTGCATTTATTCACATAAACAGTGTTTTTATTAGACAACAACAAAGTTAGTTCCCTTTAAGGCATACAATCCTGAATTATCTGCAATCATATTTTAGTTTTTTGTTTAATGATTCCACTAGAACACAATGGTTTATCAGTCATCAGCTATTGAATGCAACAGAATAAGCCAGCCTCCGATGCTCTACGAACATAATGTACAATGTACTTTTCAAAACATAAATGCAATTGGCCAAGGTACTCCAAGTGTATTGCTTTCTAAGTCTTACCAATAAGTAAGTCTACAAGCTTCCACTTGAACTAATGTTGTATGCAAAATTTATTTTTATAGAATACCCTTTAGATTATACCCATTTTAAACTGATGGAAATGGATGGGATTTTGTTTTTGTTCACTTGAGCACACTGATTTATTAATCACCTGTTAATGGATTTCATACTTTTGATAATTCTAACACATAGTCTTCAGAGGAAACCCACTATGTTTCTATTTGCAGCAAGAGATGTTTCATATGCACTTTCCCACAGACATGAAAGCACTTATCATGGCCTTTGATATACTAGTTGGAGGCACTATTTGGGATGGGAATAAACCCAATCAAAGAATGACTCCACCTAGGGGATCAATCCTTCAACAAGAGCACCTCAAACGACTGCTTCACCAACTGTGTTGGATCACTCCCACCACTTCCTTTAGCAGATAGACTAAAATCCCTACACCCTCCTCTAGCAGACAGGCTAAAGAGTGAAATATTTCTCACTTCTAAAGAGATGGTGATTTCTTGGATCTTCGGTGAACAGGTCTGCTAAAATACTGGAAACTTTTTCCAAGTTCTCTATCTTGCGATATTCTACCAAAGCTTTTGAAAAAACTTTATATGACTCTGCTAATAAGATCTTTTTCACCTAGATAATAAAAAAAACATAACTATTTCTGCAGAATTAATAAAATGGTATGGCCTATATATAATTAGTTATTCAGTTAAGTCAGGTAGCCAGTAACAGTATTTTTACTTCTGATGTACTTCAGATAATTAATGTTTTTGTAATTTCATATACTTAGCCATGATAATAAACAGTTATAGAAAAGTACTAAACTTTACACATACACAGCCCTCCACCAAAAACAAATGTTATCAATGTTAGTGTGCTTTTTAATTAGCAGCAAGTGTCTTTTATATCCATTTTCTTACACACAGGACATAAAACATAGCCTTTCAGTCCTTAATAATTCAGGGCACAATATTTCATGCGAACTGCCATTCTGTTAGTGTGTCAGTTATGCAAACTTAAATTTATGCAAACCGCAAATCGATTACATCGTGACCTGTAGATGTTCAGAAATTAAAACTTGCAAACTTCACTATTACAGAAAGTTTATTCATGTAGACGTACAAGTATTCCGACAAATATTTTAGACAGATTTTTTATATACTTGATGCGCAGTGAACCATTAGATATTATATTGCGACAGTCTAACTTGCGACCAGTCTAAACTAAAAATGCTGAGTATAGAGTCGAGCCAAGTTTTAATGAAATCTCCACAGACGCTGGTGATGGCTAAATTATCTGCTGCTATTTCATCTTTAAGAATATAATTATGCTGACATAATATTGCAATGCCTATAATTTTACAAACGCTAAAAAGTTTTTAACGTAAAGAGGTCTTACAGAAGGTTTAAAATACCCACATCGCAGAATGAGCTTTAAAAAACAAACATTTGGAACATCACTGTAGATAAAGTGAAAGTAGCTTGAACAGCACGAAATGAAAAAAGGAATCTGGAAGTGTTCATTTAAAAAGAAAAACAATAAGAAGAAAAAACATAGCTAACTTTAGCAAACATTAAAAAAAAAAGTTTTATTAACTTTGTTTGAGCTAAAAATTGTGTATTTAAAACATAATTTCAATGTATCTTTGAGGTAACTGATCAGGTTACCTAGGTAAAAAAAAACATGTGAACCGACTTCCAGTTACCTCAGATTTCGAAATATTGTCCCCTGATAATTAATATTCCATAATGAAGAGAAAGATAATATTTCAGCACCTCTTTAATGTAGTCTTCTGCCTTGTTCACATGTTCACTCGAGATCGGCTTCGTCTCCACTATTATGGATGAAGAAACACACTGCTCGTTAGGTTTCTGAAAATAACAACATACGCTGATTCCATAAAACATTACATTATAGCATATATGGTGTTAACATTGTCATGTACAATAAGTATTCTATATTAAGTATTCCAAACACAAATTCATGTTTGTTTTAAATAACTGAAAGTATTTAATGATTAGTTGAAACAAATGAGTTGAGCTAACCTTAACGGACTCTACTTAGCGATTTCACTGGTTTTAAAATGTTATCACTGGTTTTAACATGAAGCATAGCTATTTGGTTTCAATGTAAGGATGGCTTATATCATATGATAGGCTAAAAAAAACACACATATTAACTTTATATTTTCTAACCAATGTATTTACTTATTTTTTATATCCGTCAAAAATTATGTCATTCATTCAACACTGTCAAGCTTATTAGGTTTACAACAATTTCAAAGTTAGGTAGGAAAAAAACACCACCATACAACCACAATCATCCACCCGCCCCCCCCAAAAAAAAAAAAAAAACAACTTACGAATCGTTTTTTGTTAATCATATGAAATGGGTAAGAGAACTAAATAGGCTAATTCATTATACTTTGTTTGGGCCATCTTCTGTTATTTATTTCAATTACTGTTCCATTTTTTTGTTGCAAAAATGCAATAAAAATAAACATTTCATTTTTGTGCATTTCTATTTCAAATGTCCCACTGACTACTTTACATCCAAAGATATTTAGAGGTGTTAATAAAAAGTGAATAACTTAATTATTGTGATTTAAAGTTTGTCAAATTCTCTGAACCAGGGGTTGTTTTTTGATGGAAACCAGGCAAAGTATTCCCATAAATGAAAATCATACAAATTCAATTAGATTTCCATAAAATAAATAAAAAATTATTTTAATGTTTAGTTTGGCAGATACATAAAATAAAATCTGCATGTACAGGTAATAAACAAACATTAAACGTACAGATAATTATTTTATTTATTAGCATTAAACTCTGAATTAATCACTTAGGAGGACTAAATGGGAATAAATGGGAAGATATTTATTTCATACCCTTATCACAATTCTTCTTTTCTTCGGGTGGTTGGTTTTGATGGGTTGATGGGACGGGATCTGTAAGATAATAATTACTTTGAAAACCCTTGAAATGAAGATAATTATAGACAAATATAGCCAAAAAGAGATAAAAATATATCAACATATATTTAATTATAATTTATTCATACCACTAGGGCACATTAATTTATTAATCATCTGCTATTGAATGTTAAACATTTGGTAAATATGACACAACACGCCATACATATACAACATGACATACATATACAAGACATACATATATATGGGTTTGGTTGCACAGATACTAATAGAAAACCAGTTGAAAACAATAAATACAGACAACAAGACAGACAAACACACAGGGAGGAACAAAATTTGAAAGACTAATAATATATAAAAAGAACAATCTAAAGTGCATAAGTTTGAAATACATTTTTTTTTTAATTCAGCAAACAAAAGAAAAAATATTTTTATCAAATTTCTGTCAACATGAGGTCTAAATTGTATAATTTGCATGATTGTCAAATGTTAAATTCATACCTGTGTTTCAGAAAGCAAGTCGTTATCTGTATTTTTCTGAAATATTAATGTACACTGTTAGTTGTAAACAAACATGAAGCCACATTCATGTAACAACAATATACTTCGAGCAACATAACATTAATGTAACAACAATATACTTTGAGTAACATAACATTAATGTAACAACAATATACTTCGAGCAACATAACATTAATATAACAACAATATACTTCGAGCAACATAACATTAATGTAACAATAATATACTTCGAGCAACATAACATTAATATAACAACAATATACTTCGAGCAACATAATATTAATGTATAGTTATTTATTTAGATCCATTTGCTTACTGAGGGAAAAAAATTGCACTTCATTTAACATCCTAGCAAACAACTATACAATTTATCAAACCTACTTGGCATATGCAATTTGTCGGTCCGACAAAAATTTATGTGTCACATACGATTTGTCCTGATGTGAATGGAATTAATAACATGCCTTGTGACTTCATAACACAAGGACAGCAGGAGACATTGGTTGTAAAAGAAGAAAAGTGGGCTCTTTTATTAATTCTGGAAGGTCTCTTATACATAAAGTTTTTTAACATAAATTAAAAAAAATATGGTACAATTTATATAAAAGTTCATATTATAAATTCGATACTCAGCAATTTCAAGATTATTTCTAACAACTTTCACAAAATAATACAATTAAGATGCTGAGTAAATTATATGGGTATGGAGTTTTCACTTCTTTTTCACCAATTCCAATTTTTACCCCAGAAATAAACTGTGCTGCTTTCAAAGTATGAGAACAGGCAAAAGATTTTTATATTGCATGAAAATGAACATCTTTTGGTCACATAACATAAATGGCCTGAAACATTTTAGAATATATTAATTGGATGAGAGATTACGATTTGTCATCAAAAAAAGGGCATGTTCAGGGCCCTCAGTAGTTTGAGAAGTTGCAGGGTACAACAGTCATGGTAGCTGGCGATCTTGGCATGCATAATATATATATTTTGTTACAGGCTGCAATTTACTGCCAGTGACCGCCTACTTTTGAGGGCACTGCATGTTCTAATCATTACAACTCCAACATGAATATGTCATTATGCTTTAGATGTTCTTACAGTATGATTTTATCACGTACAATAAGTCTGTGTGATTTGTTACATAGTGAGAACACCCCTAAAGGAAGAATCATAACATATGATTTACCGTGCACTGTGAATTAACTTTTGGACCACTGAATTAATTTCAACAAAGCTGGACAGGCCAGTTAGAAAATCAGAGTCAGTTATATATCATGAATGGAAAGAAGTAAAAAGAACTGATGTACATAACCAATAAAGGAGAACCCATTTCCAATATTTAGTCAGCTAATATCCTGTTTCAAATTGCATCTAATTCAAGCAACTACAGAACATGGCTTTTAGAAAAAATGTTCTCGCCAAAACAATATTCAAAGTACTGTCATTACAGTCTAAACACAGATAAACTAGATCTAAAAGAAACAGTTCCAATTGCTGTTATATGGCAGATCAATTTTAAACACTTTCCTGATTTTATATTTAATCTCAGAATGTAAGAGCATTATCTATACTGGTGTCCAAAAAATACTTATGATGCTGTTTTCTGCATTTATTTTATATCTATTTGATCAAGACTTGAACTGTCAACATATATGGGGGGACACAGCAGGTCTCACAAACACTGTTTATTTACAGAGTACCCTAAAGTAAAATACATTTTGGAATAGGATACAAGTTGATAGTTCAGGATATATCTAAACTAACCTCAACAAATTCCAGAGCTTGAATGAGTCCTTTTCTCTGTGTTTTCTGTGTTACACTCTTGTTATAAACATTACTCAATCTCTTCTCATCAGACAACTCATTACCTACAGCAAACACAAACCAAACACAAATCATAAAATGACAATCAACATGAAATATTTCCTATAGAATCTTAGGCAGTGCCTAAATATTTGTCTACCAGGACCATATATTTCATTACTAACAAACCTGTCAGAATAGAGAAAATTATTGTTTTGTATGCATAT
This sequence comes from Symmetromphalus regularis, assembly GCA_032355785.1. Taxonomy (NCBI): domain Eukaryota; kingdom Metazoa; phylum Mollusca; class Gastropoda; order Neomphalida; family Neomphalidae; genus Symmetromphalus; species Symmetromphalus regularis. The sequence continues at coordinate 1,006 of JAULBS010106295.1, read as the reverse complement.
TGTTTGAGGAAGTCTTTATTTGTTTTAACAATACCACTACAGAACACAGTCTTATTTCATGTAATCCATTTTTTGTTTGTACTTAATTTAGAATATCATTTATAAAAATACAGTTTCATGTTAAGTGTGAACCCCAGTAGCCGATATTTACTTTAATGCTGGGAGGGGGGGGGGAGAGGGTTCATTAAATAAATAAATAGCCTCAAATAAGTAGTGTAATCTATAAATAGGTTATGCCAAATGTTCAATTATGACAGGCTTAAATAATGTCAAGATTATATATGGGAGATGGAAGTTATATTATATATATGGGATGGAGTTTATATTATATGTGAGATGGAGTTTATATTATATATGTCAGATGGAGTTTATATTATATGTGAAAACAAACAAAACAAATAAATAACCTTGATTATCTGTAATCAGAAAAACAAACTCCAAAAAATGTTTGGCTGTTAAGACTTTTAATGATGAAATACCAGCTTTTACAGTTTGACACCCATTTTAAAGACCATCCCTAATTAAAATGTGAGAGTCCCTCATTAAAAGGCATTGAAGTTGTCCTAAATGGGCTTTTCATGAGTAAAATTATAACTCAGTTACTAAGACAGGATTACTAACTATTTACCTGCACTCTTCTTCTTGTTTATAGTCTGAGATATTTTGTAAAGGAACAAAAAGTCAAATAAGACTGTGTTGTCTGAAAACTATACTGTTTAAAATATGTACGGACAAGAAATCCAATACTACTGAATTTTTAATTCAGAGCTGGCCATAATGAATCCATGGATGTTTTAAGAACAGAGAAGTGCGATGGTTTTTCATGTTATTAAAAGTGTGATTTTGATTTAAAAACACCACTAAAGCACACTTGTTTATTAAATGGATGTCAAATATATTGTGATTTTGATTTAACAACACCACTAAAACACACTTGTTTATTAAATGGATGTCAAATATATTGTGATTTTGATTTAACAACACCACTAAAACACACTTGTTTATT
>JAULBS010106294.1:0-30858 GCA_032355785.1 Symmetromphalus regularis | reverse complement strand
TTTTTTTTCGCATCACGAGTTGTAATTTTTATATTTGAAAAAAAAATCTATCGACTCGACATGGAATTCCCTATACCATTGTTCAGTTAAAATGTTTTGCGTGATATGAAAACGAGATCTAGTATAACAAATGCATGTACATTTCATTCGTAATCAATATTTAGACCACAAAGTTCCTTAAATTCCATGGGAGTATGCCTTTAATGCTACCTGATGAACGGATTGTTTAACGACACCCCAGCACATTGTTCATTCTGCCTGACACACCATATTATGCGACTCATTGTTTGCCGCCACATATGGTACTCTTTCCGATTAGCTACAAGGGATCTTTTATATGCCCTTTCTCACAGACAGAAAAACACATACCAAGGCTTTTGATAAACCAGTTGTGGACCACTGGTCGGTGTAAGTGGCTTAGAGCCAGTATCAAGATTAAAAATCCCAGGCCTCGACTGAGATTTGATCCCAAGTGAGCCTCGGTGGTCCAGCGGTAGAACATCAGACTCTCAAGCTGATGACTGTGGTTCAAAACCCATTGGAGGCTGGCTCTCACTTGACTACGTGTGAAAATAACCAAATGTTTGACATCCAATAGCCGATGATTAATAAATCACTGTACTCTAGAACTGTCATAAATTTTTTTAAAAAAAGACGATAGATAGATTTGATCCCAGTACCTACCAGCCTTGAATCTGACTGCGTAGCCACTATACGACCTGGGCGGATCTCAGTGTACTGCATTCTCATTATGGCATTGAAAGGTAGGAACTCTTTCCTAGCCGAACTACATTTAGACGCAGCTCAGTGGCAGAACGATAACGGCGTTGTTTGGCCATATGTAAGAATGCACAGCAAAATGCAACAAGAATGTGGCGTCTGGTAGCCTCAGTCATAGACACTACGTGATTCATAGAACAGATGTTCAAATCATCACTACTACCAGGGCCAAATCCAGGATATAATGTTCAAGTATACTGTTCAAAATAAGTTGGGGATATTTTATTTCTTATGAGTATACGTATGCTGGGGCGTAGCCAGAGTGGGAAAAATGCGAGGTAAACCCAGACGCTGAGCTTGAACCATGTGGATAATAAATATCTGTATCATGGGGAAAAAATTAAACAAATTTGCAGAAATTCCTTATGCTGGCTACGCTAGAGATATGGAATGAAACGTGATACAAACCTCTAAATATAAGTATATATTACTATGGCCAGCCTTTTCACTATCGAACAAATGTGGGACATTATCAGATAGACCGGCCTTGGTGGCGCAGTGGTTAAGTTGTCGTATCATGGCTGGTAGGTAATGGGATCAAATCTCAATCGAGGCATTGGATTTTTAATCTTGATACCGGCTCCAACCCAGAGTGAGTACTCCACAAGGGCTCATTGGGTAAGGCACTTACACTGACCAGTGGTCCATAACTGATATATCAAAGGTCTTGGTATGTGCGATCCTGTCTGTAGGATAGTGCATATAAAAGACCCCTTGCTGCTTATCGATAAGAGTAGCCACATTAGTGTAGCAGTAGAGGGTTTCGTCTCTTCTACTAACATTAACCTCTGTCCTAAACAAACAACACAGGAAACTGAAATGTGTATCCAGGACAGCGTGCTTGAACCTTAATTGGATATAAGAACGAAAATACATACAACTAATCATCCGTTGAGCGCCCAATATTTTACTTTTAATGTTCTGGAATTAAGTATAATTTAAAATAAAAATAGCATAATATACCTCTGCTGAAAAGACAAATATGATAGTGTACCTTTAATGCATTCGACCATCAAGGCCGTAGTAAATTGCCAGGTAACGGGTTTTCTGTTTTTATCATTAAGACGGAATTACCTGTACCACGGTAACTTGCAAGTCATCACTAGGATATCGGAAAGGAGAAAAAAAAAATGGTTAAAACATTAACAGAAAGTTCATCGAGTACAAATAGTTGGTAGATAGCAATGCCTGAAATATTGGTTCCTGGGTTGTAACCAATACGGTATCGGACTCGCGGCTGGTAGGTACTAGGGTCAAATCTCAGTCGAGACCAGCCTCACAACGTCAGGCGTCACTCGAGTGCGTGGGAACCCTGACAAATATAGTTCATAAAAACCGGGGCTCCAATAGCCGATGATAAGATAATAATCAATGTGCTCTAGAGGCGTCGTTAAATAAAACTAACTTTCCTTTACCTAACCACTGAGCCCCGCGGAGCACTCTCTCTGGGATGGAGTCGATACCGAGATTGAAAATCCTATGCCTCGATTGAGATTTGATCCCAGCACCCCTGTGACTGGCCGTTTTGATAGTGCGGATTTGTTTGTTAAGGATGCACTATATCAAATCAGTTCCCATAGACGATCGTACTAACATCATGTAGCTATAATTACTTGAAGCAACCTCTTAATTTTCATATATACTCTAAATATATACTCCTAAAAAAAGTAGGGGAACTAATAAGAATTTACCAAATGTGCCAAAATTGTGAGGTATATTAGCTGTGGGGAATGGTTATATGATAACAGTAAATTAATTGGGCAAATATTACAACTGGTAGTTCGGTATTACAGTAGATAATATTATGACTGCCAAAGATTTTGAAGGATCATTGGGGTCAGAAGTGAAATTTGAAAGTTGACGTTTTTTTTGTCAGTAGTGGGTGATACTGCCACGATGTGTCAGACATTAATTCAGTCGACGAGGCATACTGCGGGTAAGTCTCCCAATGGCCAGTTTAGGGAGTCTGTTCCACTCCTCTTGCAGCTCCCGACCAAGTTCCGCTAACATGGTCGGCTGTCTTTGACATTGACGCACACGTCTCCCTATCATGACTCACACGTGATCAATGGGGGAATAGACCTGAACATTCTTTACTAGAATGTCTGTCGTCAAAACTTATGTTCGCTCTAATAGTTGATATCAACATTAATATTTCAGGTTACCCTACTTTTTTTGACGAGTATAAATACTGCAACCTCTGACATTTAAAACAAATTAAAAACAAATGGTAAGTTAGCCTGTCAGTTTTTGATATAATAGGAAGTGTCCGCGATTACCCTAATTCTGCACAAAAATAGGCATCCTAATTTTACATGCACCCCATAACATTAGGATACTTTTCATATTAGTACTACACAGGGCAGACGCAGCCGGGGAGAGGGGGGCATTTGCCCTCCCCAATATCCTACGGCTCCCTTTTTATGCGACAATAGGCGCTCTAAATTTTGGATGTTTTTCATTTATTGTGACCTTGTAGGCGCCCTACCAAAACTGATGGCGCCTTTCAAAGGAATGATCCCCCCTCCCCCCACCAATATTTAAATGGTTGTGTCGGCCCTGCTACATGGAATATAACTGCATCCATTTACAGTCCATATGAAACAACGTTATGGCAACAACCACTCTCACATATACCACCAATGGCGGGACTGGCAGTAGTTTATGCTTTATTAAAAGATCGGGTCACTTTGACACGTAATGCTTTTTTGGTAAGGCCATGTTCAAATAATTTTATGTTTCGGGTCTCACAGTTTAAAAATCAGTGCTGGAGACAGGAAAGCAAAACACGAGGTTTCTTTTTAATACAAGCTTAAATACCACAAAATTGTAAGTTGATTTAGGGCGAAATGACCCGGTGCCAAACAACTCAAGGCGAACGGGAATAAGGGCGAAACAACCTGTTACCCCTGGTGTAATAGCAGCAGGCGGGGGGGGGGGGGTACGCCGGGTGCGCACGCACCCCCTAATCTGTCGAGGTCCGTAAATGCAAATTTGGATTGACGCTAATTTATTAGAATATTAGTTCAGGCCCTTCGGGCCTTCACAAACGCACCCCCATAAAGAAAATCCTGCGTACGGGCCTGAGCAGTGACGTGTAACTCATAGCCTAAATTGTTTTGAGGCAATTATTGTAAGTTCTTTTTAAAAAAAAGAGAATAATATAATTTGCGCATACGACACAAGCATCACAGAAAATCAGTGCTGGCGGACGACCCGAAACACAAAATTAATTTATGAGGGCCTAAACTACAATCCTAACGCACGAGTAATAACAATGCTAACGATCTTGGCGGGTAAGGTATTCGCGTTACCTCGTCAGAATGTCATCGCATGCACCTACAACATAAGGAACACGTTGTCATGGAAACCATACTGTATAAATAACGCACATGTCAAAGCATGACGTTTGTCGGAAAGGTATTTTTAATCCTGGCAAAACTGCATATCCCTTTGTCTATGATGCTTTGCTCTTTGAAACAAAGAACCCATGCGCGCTGCCATTTTCATTACGTCACTTCCGGCAGAAAATGTAGCGGTTTTGTTGCTTACTGTTGTTCACTTATATTATATTATCATTTATCAGTGCAGGTGCAGCCATTTAAATACTGAGGAGGCAAGACTGAATAGGGGCGCCATTTGAAGGGCATCTACAACGTAAACAAATGTAAATATTGTCAAAAAAAGGGGGGCCGTTGATTACTGGGGCGGAGGCAAATGCCCTCTTGACACTCCCGGATACGCTGGCCCTGATTATAATATACATTGATTTATTAATTATCGGCTATTGCATGTCAAATATTTGGTAAATGTTGGCATGTAGTTTTGAGAAAAACCATTACATTTCATCTTTAGCAGCGAAGATCTTTTATATACACTTTCCCATATAAACCTGACAGCACATACCACATTCTTTGAAATACCAGTCGTGTAGCGCTGGTTCAGACTGGGGAAATGTTATGACTTGTTATGACATTACAAACTAATTTGTTTCCATAACTGGCTTAGTGTAAATATTAAACGCATACTCACACGGACCCTTGGCCTAATTAATTTCCAAACAAAGAATTAATTTTTAAATATAAACATTTCATTTGTCAATAGAAATACTTCAATCAACTACTTACATAACCACCGCATCTCGCTTATGATTAATATTTTAAAATTAATAATGAATTTGCTCACGGACAAATAAATCGAAACAAATAACTTCCTTTTTTTCCTTTGAAGGTGTGATGTATATATTTCGAGTCAAGTGACGGGTATTCCCCCGTTAGCCGTTATAAAATATTTTTATTGCTGCAAAAACATTTCGTACCCATTTATTTAGCTCCACGATGAGTTCCGATCTTGAAATTTGAAATGTTTAAATGTGTAAAAAATCGATCGACTCGACATGGAATTCCCTATACCTCGGTTCAGTTAATATGTCTTCCGTGATATGAAAACTAGATCTAGTAAACAAATGCATGTAAGTTTCATTCGTAATCAATATTTAGAGTACAAAGCCTATTAAATTCCGTGGGACTATGCCTTTAAAACATTTTTGTTTAGTTGTTTTGTTTAATTACACCACTAGAGCAGATTGATTTGTTAATCATAGGTTACTGGATGTAAAATATTTGGTTATTTTGACATGTAGTCCAGAGAAGCTTGAGCAAAATGGAATTCTATTTTTATTTATTTTCTGCCAAACTGTACGTCGGTGGATCGATCCTTCGTCCAGAAAAAAAAAATACCTGTACTACACACAGTCACAATACAAGTATGTTTGATCTTTCCGTTAATGTGTTTGGAACGTTCTCTAATATACATACACATTTTCTTGCTTGTATCAAATTAAGGTTCAATCACGCTGTCCTGGGTACACCACTCCTCTTCCTGTGCTGTCTGTCCAGTACAGAGGTTAGTGTTAGTAGGAGGCATGAAACCTGCTGCCGCCACACTAATGTGGCTATTCTTATCGATAAGCAGCAATGAATCTTTTATATACTCTATCCCAATGATAAGATAGCACATTGTTCGGCCTTTGATAAACCAGTTGTTGGTTATTGGTCAGTGTAAGTTGCATACTGTCATGGACACCAACATTATAAAACATTTTTATAGTTTAAGATGTTCCAGAATTTCATAAAGTTAATTTTAATTATATCTGATAAATAACGGATCACATTTCTTAATAGCTATTTGAATTAATTAAGGTGATTTGTGAATATTAATGCACTGTAAGTTCAGGTATTTGTAAGTGCTATGTTGATCATCAGTGATCAGTAGGCATGTAAGTTATTTTGTTAAAATTTTAATAATAATTATTGTTACTCATTTTGACTGCATGACAGGCGGTACATTCAATTAATATTACCTGAAATATTATTAATCCTACTGTAATGTTTGGTTAAACATTTACTACAATGTATTTACTGTAGGATAACTTTACATTATTTGATTGTATTCGTTTGTGACCTTGCCACTTTAATGGTTAGCACGCTGCCGATCGCGATTTACTTCCGGGTTCCTAATAAGTTGTAAAATAACTGTTATACACTATTAATACGGTGCTACTTGTTTAAATACAGTTACCTGTATAACTTGAGCATCATAAGTGTCATAGTTATTCTAACTTCATTAGTAGGACATTTTCACTGAAGAATTTGTCCTCGGCGGCCATTATTGACCTTGCCCTTTCGTAGTAAGTTATATTTGTTCTTTTAATATTAGTTTTAAAGTATAAGAAACTTAATTGAAATGTTGTTGATGTATCATACTAACTATTTTGATTACAAATGTAGCAGAATAATAAGACAGTTAATTATCGTTATTTACGTTTTCAGGAACTGTTTTCTTGTACGCTGAAACGGTTTACTTCAATACGTTAATGCATAATGTTATTAGGTGTGGCTAACAACATGAAATATCGATGTTTTTATAATTATTCGAATTGCTTTTTCAATAAAAATTATAGGAAATATATCTAAACCTAAAAAGCAATTCAGAAATAATAGTTTCCTTTGCTTGCACATCAGAAATTATTATCATTTATTTGTTTTCAATTAAGCTATGTATTGTCAATGGGTTTTATTTTTAGTTAATAAAAGTTAAGGTTTCTCTGGTTTTAAAATGTGCATTTAGAAACTGTAAACTGCAAATTAATCCTGACTGAAAAAACATTTTTTTTTTTACTTACTTGCTGTATTTATGCACATTAGAATTAATATATGAAAACTGATTTTCATTACAAAACTAGATCTCTTCCTAGCGTAACGCTTATTTTGATTGGTTAATTGGCGTCATGTGACACTTCCTCAAACGTATATAAGACAGAGCATTTTCTTCTGTTAGAAATCCCCCAGGTAAAATCAATAAAATTCCTGTGGGTACATTTTGATTATAATTTAAAATTCAAAACCCATATCACGTCAGTAAAGGAAACTTGCAAAAAATCTTTAAATCTTCTACGTGCTATCTTTGGCTCGGGATGGGGGGCAGACCGTAAAACCATGTTAATGGTCTACAACGCCATCATCCTTTCTAGACTTCAATACGGCTCCCAAGTTTTTAGTACGGCCTCTCCAAAATTATTACACCAATTAGATTTAATTCAAAATCGAGCTTTAAGAATTATCGCCGGCTTATCAAGTACAACCCCAATTGGTAGTTTACATGCGGAATTGGGGGTTCCGCCCCTTTCTATACGCCGACGAGTTTTAGGACTCTCTTATTTGCTCAAAAAATAAAGTTTGACTCCTCTTAACCCCGTGGTAGAACAAAAACCATCGGAAATTATTTCAGGGTTAAGATCAAACCGATTATTGCTTTTACTCGATTGACCAACCATTTATCAGTCTATACCACAGAGCTCGTGGCAATTTACCGAGCTTTAGTTTTAATCAGAATGTTCAAAATTGGGAAATTATGTATTTTTTTCGGACAGTGTACGGACAAAAAAATCATGAATTAATTAAAGCAGGTAATGAAATAATTCAAGAATGGGTACCAGCTCATGTTGGTATTCCGGGCAACGAACATGCCAAAAAAGCTGAGCAATTCGGAAATAACGTCCGTCGCCAAACCCAAGATATATAAAATCTGGCAGACTGAGTGAAACTACAGTAAAGATACGTGGCATTTCAAATTTAAAACTAGGGCGGCTGACCCAGGCCCGCGCGCAGCTACGTCATGGGATACAAAAATCCTGACAAGGCTGAGGGTGGGCATTTCGTCGGCCTTGGGTGTTCATAAATTTCTTTTAAAATTTGCCTCTAACCCTAATTGTGAAAACTGTAAGGTTAGAGAAGATATGGCGCATTTTTTCTATTTAATTGTAAATTATTTGACCCAATGCGATTTATATTAAAAGAAAAGTTATTTAAATTAGGCTTGGCTTTTACAGTCATTAACACCCTAAACCCTCCAAAATCTAATCGATCGGCTGTTATCGATTCCGTAAAAGCCACGGATGTTAAGATTTAGGCTCTTCCCCGTTTATCATAATTTTTTCTTATTTTATTAATTATAAAATAGTAATGACCGACCCGCAAGGGGGGGGGGCACGCCTTCGAGTGCGCGCTTTATCCTGCGTCGAAGTGTCTGCCTCCCGGCGAGTTGGTTCAAATCCAATTACCTTCCAATTTGTTTGTTTTTTTTATCTTGGAGGCGAGGCCCTTCTCTTCCTTTGACTGAGGAAATTCTCCCCATATCCCTAAAACTAAAAATCCCCCCTTGGGTACAGCCTGTACTGGTTGATTCTTATAATATTGGGGGAGCGGCGGGATCCTTCTCTGACCGGTTTCCTCTCCACTTCAGGCAGGTGTAGGGCGGGAGTGCGGGTAGGTCACCTACGGCTTCCCCAACATCTGCGGTGGGAAATTCTAACAGAACACGTGTATAATATAGCATATTCATTTTATTTATCTATCAATCACCCCCATTAATCATAATAATTACAGACAGATTTAGCGCTACAGGTGAGATATTTGGTTTTAGTGTGTTTTAATATTTGTAGTTTTTATTTGTGATCTCACTGGAACTGGCAGGAACCTTTGAGATTAGTTTAACTTTTCGGTATATTAAACGTTTTAGGCTTTTTAGATAAATGTAGCGTGTTCGGGGACCCGTGCTGCGTAAATCCTGGGCAGGGGTTTTTAAAATTGTATTTATGTAATCGTTTTTGTTTCAGCCTTCTGTCCAAGTGGGTGTCTCTCCCGGTAACCCGCTAATTTTATATTTTTATCGGAAGCCGGGGGAGACATATATTAAAGAGTTTCGGCATCTTAAGGATAACGTTAAAAACCTTGAGTAAAAAGACAAAACTTCTGGATGGACGGAGATGCGCTCTGATCTACCTCGGCACCAACGACACCAGGCTGTCCTTACCTCCACGCAGCACCTTCCTCGGACATCTCTTCAAGAACATCTCTTCTTCTAATAGTGGGGATTCTCCAATGGGTCTTCTGGCGATCGGGGACGGATGGGGGGGTGGCCGTCCTCTACTTGGCGTGGGGTATGGGGGAGGACTCACGTTGGGGCGTCTGCGTAGGCAAATTCTAGCTTTCGAGTTTGGGGGTTGTGGCATCTGTTTCTCGGATCAATAGGCGGCTCCTAGGATAGTCCCTAGGGACTTTGTTCCCCCCCCCCCCTACCTTTCCATGGATTCTTAGGAACCACATATCATAATTTCCGGAGTCTAGTAGGGGCTTCAAAATAATTTCTCCGGATTTAAATTCTATTATTTTTTATTTTATCTTGACCGGCCAAAATTTAAATACCTCTACCTCAAATGAATCAAACTTACTTCAATTAATTTAAGTCCCCAATTTTACTAAAACAGTAAACCTTTCCCACTAAAAATTACTTCTTTTCTCTCTTTTTTCTTATCTTTTCTCCCCGGACCCGGTGCCCTGGTCTCAGGACGTTGGGAATGGGGGGGGGGGATGGGGGCGTGCCCGAACCAATATGGATGGGGGCACGTTTCAAAATATTGCCCTGCCCCCTGACTGTCAAAACATAAACTGAAATTTCCCTTGCGCAAATCCAAAATTTCACTGTATTTTTATTAGTCAATATTAAATAAATTTCACCATATTATTATAATTTAATTACATTTACCTGGAAACTCATTAACATAATTAAATTAAGCTGCACATAGTCAAACACTGGTTCACTTAAAAGGACGAGATCTATTTTTAGAAATATTTATTTATGTGAGAAAAAAGATATGTTTGCTGAATTATATTAATAAATAAATTTAATTTCTTGGAGATTCCGAGTCTGGTTTAATTTGTTCCACAACTATATATATATATATATATATATATAAGACACTGTCATAACAAAAGTAGTGTCAGAAGCGGGGATTCTTATTTAATAAATATCCTTGATCCGGATCCGCGTACTTAGGAGGAATCACATTATACTGACTTGGATGCAATAATTTCCCCAGATCCTGAAATTATTTTCAATAACCAACTCAAAAGCCAGGAAGAAGTGGGGCAAGGGGATATAAATTCTGAGAAAGAGGATGCAATGAATGAGATGGATGACACTGTGTCTATAGAAGGAAGGGATAGAATGGAATATCACACACTAGAACCCCATTTAAGGACAACTTCATCTCTAGAGAGGAGAATGAGGATAGATCAATTTGCACCAGAAATTCAAGGAGATAGCATATCTAGGAGAAGAAATATGATAAGACATATTTCACCAAAAATTCATCCAGGAGAATGTTTTTCTTCTGAGAGGAAAAATAGGATTCATAACAGAGTACCAGAATTTCATCTGCCAAATAACTACTCAAGGGAGAGAACTCTTACAGAACATCAGTCATATGGAAATTCACTGACAATACGTCCTGATTTTTATTATGGCACAGCAGATTGGGAAGAATATCTGTCACATTTTTAGAATTGTGCAGAGCTTAGAAATTAGTCGGCTAAACAGCAGCTGTTAATACTAGCTGCCAGTCTTCAAGAGACAGCAAGAAAATTTTACATGGGACTTACTATACATGAAAGGAATTATTTTCACTATTTGATCAGAAAAATGAATATAAGATTTGGCAGTGAGAGACAACTGAGTCTTTGGCTAAGTCGCCTTAAGATGAGAAGTAGACAGCCAAATGAGTCATTTGCTCTTTTACGACATATGACAAAAAAGGCATATGGAAATCTTGATAGTAGAGCTCATGAGGCAATTACCTCGAATCAGTTTTACGAGTCAGTATCACCAGAAGTAAAATTTAACTGCATTCACAATGGATGTAAGTTACTCGGAGATGCAGTGGAAGTATGTGAGCGTTATGAAACACTCATTGGTGATCACAAGGAGAAAAGGAAGTCTTCAGTTAAAGCCATTGGTCCAGAAATACTGAGAAAGCTGATATTGGGCAGGATAATGCTACAAACTTGATTCAGCAACAGAATGATTGGCTAAATCAAGTTTTAACAGAATTGAGAAGCTTGAAAAGGGAATTAAGCCAAAGTATTACAAAAATCCTGATGTAAGGACCTGCTTCGTCCCCTACATGTACTGTTCCTCACCGCGGTGTAGGGGTGACAACATTCTCAAGGATTATCCATGAAATTGATTAATACAGTACAACGCCCATTTCTCCTTAACCGGGGTATGGACACCTTGTTAACCGTAGGATGCAGCCCGTGATGCTAGACGATGGGAATCCTGGTGGTTAAGTTGGGTATAGAAGTTGTCCATATGGTTGCCCCATCTGGGACATCTGTCTGGATACTCAGTCTAAGGTTACAGACGTGTTCAACAACACACCACTTTGGCCTTTAGTTCAGCTAGACGGGAGGTCAAGGAGGCCCGACCTGATCAATCGGTTGGTCACGCCAAGCGCAAGGGCACACAACATTTATATTTGTGTATTACCTTTTGCATTTGTAGCTCTTGGGACGGTAGCAAGGGTCAGTCAGGTGATTTATTGTTTTAATTGCCTGAGTATATCAACCATGTATCCCTAGCATGATTGTCTGGTTGTTATCTGGAGCATCGTGTCCCCTTGTTGGACTCCTTGGTGGGTCAGGGCATGGTTGATGAACCTTTGAGTCTTTAATTATGACTAAAAACAAACAAAAATCATCACCTTCTGATTTTACCCTGAAAAGGGTCCACACCGAAGTTTCAGACTTTTCGTCTTCTGACGAAGAGTCAACGAATAATTTTGTTAAAAAAAACAAAAGTACAGTGAAACTCCATCTAACGACCACCCCGGTACTAAGACCACCCCGCTATAAAGACCGATATTTTAAAGACCAGAATTTCTCTTATTACTTTTATAGTAAACCTACCCCGAAATTAAGACCACCCTGCTATTCCGGATTACGACCAGTAAAATCAGTCCCAATGGTCGTTTTCAGTGTATTTTGACCCCACTAAAGCGACCAAATTAAAATAGCAAGCCTCGTGTATAATGACTGGTGTTCAACTGAAATCACTGTAATGGTCAGAATAGCTGCTCTGTTTTTATCCAAAATTAACAGGCGGCATATAGGTACAATAAACCTCTTTGTTTTGTATGTAGAAAATAATTAAAATAAGTTTATTTCAGGTACGCATTTGAAATGATTTTTAAAATTACAAGCGGTACTTTCAGTTTTCATAAGCCGGTACACTTTGGTTTAACGGTAACAGATCCATTTTAAGTAAAACACATTGTAATAGTGTTGGCGATGCCGAGACTGATAACTTAATTACTATGAAGTTGGATTAACAGACTTGACACTCGTATATTCTTAGTGGTTTACCGCCAACTGATGGGTAATTGTTAATTAGAATACTACCTAAATAAATTGAGAAATTCAATACTTAGATAACAAAACAGTTGTTCCTAACCGCTATAGATTAGACGTTTTCATATAATTAGTAAAAATAACTGAAAAAGAAGTGTCGTAACTGTCTTTTTCATAGTGCTTATTTAGACTGTTGTATTGGTTCATGAATCATGCGTATTAAAATGAATATGTCAGATTACTTACTTTTTTTATTTTTGGACATGATTGTGGAAAAAGCCTAACCCGATAGTAAGACCACCCCGCTCTTACGACCAATTTTAATAAGTCCTACTGGTGGTCGTAATAACCGAGTTTTACTGGCTTATATATATATATATATTTGTGAATATGTATGTATGTGTATATAATTATATATATATATATATCTATATATCTATATATCTATATATATATATATAATATTTACATTGTTGTATCATTATATTCCTATAATAGAGACATGTTATTTTAACTGCTGTAGCCAGAGGTTGAAAACAAATAAAATCTGAAGACTGTGTTTCCAAATAAAACTACTTTAAAAACCCCACCAAAAAAACCCACACCTAATTTCGTTCAGTTTTATAAGCATGGTCGAAAAAAAACCCAGACGGTGCCTATTTATGTACCACTAGGCCAAATAATGTACGAACTGTGAACAACTACAAATTTGGTCTAGAATACTGCCATTTTAAAATCTGTTCATTTGTGTAAATGAATTTCTTTCTTCTCATAGTTCGTGAATTCGTAATGTTATCGCTGCATTAAACTGTGCCGTACCAATTTTTTGAGTCACAAAATAATATTTAGGTAACGTTTTGTACCCAAGTTACTTCGTTCTCTCGGATAGGATTTTAAAAAAAAAAACTTACTGCATCCCCTCTCCTACCCACGTCCTCCCCCCCCTCCCCCGCCTCGACCTCCTTCCCCTTGTCTGAAACGTTATAACTGATTCTTCAATGTTCATATGGGCTGAAATTTCTTTCGTGCATATTATTATTTTTACACAGTATACGGTTTTGGTCATGATATCAGACTCACGTTGTTCAGATTAGGCTACAGATTTGTTAAACAACACATGTTATTAATGAATTAGTAGGTCACTCAGTTATAAATCGTAAATATTATTTATTTATTTAACGACCTCAGCACCTCCACCCCAACATCGGCTATTGAGGTGACTACTATACTCAGGACCGGCAGAGCCGTTTAAATATTGGAGAGGGCAAGACTAAATAGGGGCGCCATCAGTCAGTGACATGTTTATATATTTTAGGATGCCCAATGAAGCAAAAAAGGGCGCTGCAGATTATTGGGGGAAGGGGAGCAAAGGTCCCCTGGCAGCGCCGGCCCTGTGTAATACGTCTCATGCAGGGTTTTAAAAATATTTTTAAGATTAATGTTAACCAATTTCAACATTCCTTTATACATACTAGTACAGGTACAGGCCCGTACGCAGGATTTTCTTTAGGTGGGTGCGTTTGTGAAGGCCCGAATGTTTTATTTTCGTTTTTAACGTTATTCTAGTAAATTAGCGTTTGCATTTACGGACCTCGACAGATTTAGGGCGTGCGTGCGCACCCGTCGCACCCCCCTTGCGTATGGGCCTGAAGTACTTTCCCTTGAAGGTAAGGGAATGCGTGTGCTACGTGAGTACGTTTGTTTGTGTCGTGTATGTTTGCGTGCATGCATAGCGGCAATCGTGTATGCACCGTCTGTTTCCATTACTGCTTCCCCATCCCATTGAGAAAAGTGTTTAAAAACAACAACAATGGCTCCAATTTCAAAAACATATCGGAGGCCTATTTGTTTTTCAGAACAACGATAACCAAAAATATTCCTTCCCTTAGAATTCCACAGCACTGATGAGACGGTGAAATTTGACACCAATACGTCAGCGACTCAGAAGTTCACAGAACTTGCCAACGTGTTACTTGGTTTAATGGTGCTGCCAACTTTCGCCGTATGTCAACCCAACATTAGAGTCTACAAGGTTTGTTGATCATTTTTATTTTGTGTCTATCACTGTTAAACCTGATATATAACAATAATATATATTAAGTAGATACTAAGTGTTGAGAGTAAACAGAACGGTCGAGGTACTGGTTAAAGAAGTGCTTGGCTACCATAAGGAGGCCCTAACGTGGACGATGTGGTGGGGTTGGGGGTGATATGCAAACGCATCTCCATCGCCCAGAGGTAAACATTAAGTTAATTTTGTTTCCCTTTGAGGTCCACTTTAAAATAATAATAATAAAGAGGAAATATTGCGTACGTGCTTGCTGAATCTGATATGTACAATTGATAAAATTTTTATGCTGGGTCAGTTGCTGTCAGTGGGCATACTAATTCTCTGAATGAGTAAAACCAACGATATATGTAAGTGCTGGCTAGAAGTAAGCCTACAAAACGAAAATGAATAAGTATATATTTTAAAATCAGTATTATTAATTGAGAGAGAGAGAGAGAGAGAGAGAGAGAGAGAGAGAGAGAACGAAAGAGACTAAAATTATCTATAAAATAATGTTATGATTACTAATAATTAGTCGTATCTATATTGCCTAATTATAGGAGGATCAAATGTATGACAAAAGAGGGGATGTACTTTGTAGTTTCTGGGACATATAATGTAAGCCTACATGTATTATTTATACTTTTAATTTAATAATAATAATAATATACTGTTCATCTGCTGTACCATCAAGATATTGATAACCTTATAATACAAAACATGTATTTAACCTGATATTAAACACATTTCAGGAATAATTTGTTTATCTCAAGGCAAAGAAACACTGAAAAGATTGTATAAAATGGATGCACGATCTGACAAGCAGACACTCCTCAGCAGTGACACCACTGATCCTAAAGTCGAGTTTGTAGGAGGACAGAAGACTGCATGGTCCAGCAAGTTTACCAGGACTATAGTTCTTTCAATTGCTTTCTTCGCTTTGGTAGGTTTTTATGTGTGTTTATATTATTATTTCAACAAAATCGTCAACCTGTCTACGTACCATTTAAGATAATGGTTATATTAATTAAAACAATTAATAAATTTACCCCCCCCCCCCCCATCACCACCATCTCTGCCTACATATATACAATTTAAAAACACATCCAATGATTCACAATATATAAATTGTACATATATCCAGATATGGATGTTTAAACGCATTTCCTTTTGTATAATTCAGGGCCTCTGTATTGCCATCCCTGGACCGACACTGTTAGATCTGGGTGAGAGAGTTCAGACGAACACAGAACATATGTCCATGATTTTCACAGCTCGGTCGATTGGCTATCTACTGGGCTCCATCATTGGTGGGTTCTTGTTTGACCATTTTGATCAGCAGATCCTTATGTTCTTCACACTGATTTTGTCAGCAATTGCAACTGTGGCGATCCCATGGTGCACGGCGCTTATTGTGCTGGCAACAGTAATCTCGGTTCAAGGCTTTTTCATGGGAATTCTCAGTACAGGTAGGTGTTTTTCGGGTTTTCTGACTTCACCAGTGCTAATAAAACCTTAAAATATTGGATTCAAAAGACTTAAAGAGTCTGAAGGTATGGTCACATTCGTAACGTACCGTAGTTGTCCGTGATGCTAACTTGGTATTAATTTGGGGTAGCCGTGATTTTCAATTTAATTTTTGGACATGTTCAAAAGAGCGGTACGTAAGAGGAAAAATTTGCATCCGTAATGCTAACGTACTGAAGCGAAGTCTAACGTTGTCTAATGTACTCAAGCGTAATCAGACGTACTCCGTGGGCGATCAGCGTAGTCTAGCGTAGTTTATCGTACTTTAACGTGGTTTACTTTACTTTAACGTACTTATCCGTACTGCAGTACCTTAACGTAGTTTAACGTACTTACACTACGTCTGACCCAGGGTAATCTACCCTACAAATCACTACGTCCACTAACGGCTATGTGACCCCACCTTTAGATGGCGTGATAACATAAGGCCTTCCATTCAAACCGCTTAGCGTTCAAGTCGAGACTAATACCTTAGTTAGACCCTTGAGTTCAAATCGTGTAAAAATGTTCTAACCCGATTCTGTTGACAGTGGAAAGAGTGCACGAAAGAGTGTGGTTAACAGGTGTTATTAGCTTAGTGGTAAAACATCCAACTGCTTTTGGAACTCGTTAAATAATTTTAAAAATAATACATCATTTTCCATCCTAAACCAAAGGCGCCAAGAGCACCGGTAGCCCCAAGGGCTTGATGTCTCGGGCCGTAAAAAAAATAGTGGTACGGCTCAAGATTGCCAATGCAATCAAGCCGAGCCTTAGAAGAACTATTACATATGCAGAAATAAAAATAATAGAAAAAAGTGGTACGGATAGGCCGTACCTGCAGTGGCGTAGCTTCCATTGAGGCAATGAGGCAACTGCCTCACTAGATTTTTTTACAGAATTTTTTTTTTAAAGTGATTAATATTATAAAAGTTGATTAAAATACGAAAAATAACAAGCATTGCCTCACTAGAAAAAAGACCCAAGATTCGCCAATGACCTGCCGTGCCGTTGCGCCGTCCCTGTAATGCCATCCAATATATGAATTTTATATATAATTTTCTTTTTCCTGGATTCTGGTCTAGCACGGAACATGCTTTTAAAGAAATTAAATAATTTGAAATTGTTAATGGAATGTTGTATTTTATGAATTTTGATAGTTCACTTATTTTATTTTTAGTTGATCTTAATTTCATTTGTTTCTCACAGGTGGCAACGTGTTTTGCATCCAGATATGGAAACATAAAAGTGGTCCTTATATGCAAGGTCTGCACTTCGCCTTTGCTATTGGAGCTTTCATAGCTCCACTTTTGGCCTGGCCGTTCTTCTCTAATGTTCTTCACTTGAATCATGCCAACAATTCTCTAATTTCCTTACCTCAAGGCTTTACGCCAACTATTCCTAGTATTCCCGACTTTGTACTGTTTACTCACCCTTCTGATAGCCATCTTGTTAAAAGAGATGCGACCAATCCTACGTCTGCTCCAAATATATCATTTACTATCGGTAGTTTCCCAAACTCAAATACCAGTACCATCTCAGCTTCATTTATGACTAATACTGTGACAGTAAGACATTCCGAGACTAGATTTATTGATGGAAGCAACAAGTCTCAGGAGTTTGTTAATGGGGTAGATTTAAACAGCAGCGATATCTCAACTTCAACGATAACTACTTTGACAGAAATAACACATGCAAATCCAGGATTTGGGAATGAAAGTTGGTCGTCTCAACAGTTTGATGATGGTGGATATGCTACTGTTTCCAACAGTACCTACAGATCTACACAAACTGCGACTACTGTAACAGAAATGAGCTCTCGGTCAGGTGTAGTAGATGGGGGACAATCGTCTACGACGTCTGTTGATGGAGACAATGAAAATACTTCTAATAACGATTATACTCTATCTTCCACTACGACTGCAACAACAAAACCAAGACACGCTAATCCAGAATCTGTTGATAGGCTTGACATTGCTAGCATGACCACTGTTAATCAATCACATCTGTTTAATTTAAACACCACATCAACACCTGAAACACCCAATACGTTTGAAGATTTCGTACATAACACTTTAAATGAGGTAGCACATATGTCTAAGATTCAGTTTGCATATGCAATCATTGGATTTCTGTTAACTGTGAACGCCTTCATGTTCCTCGTGATTTACTGCAAAGACAAACCTAGTTCCTCAAATAAAAAGTGGACTGATAACGACAAACGTCACACTATCATAAAAAACAAGTCATTCCGTACGATCATGCTTGTCTTGTTTCTTTTCTTCTTTGCGTATGAGGGAATGGAGGTAACATTTGGAGGCCTTCTATCCACGTTTGTCGTGGGATATCTAAACTGGTCGGAATCTGAAGGTGCGACAGCAACGGCTCTGTTTTGGGGATCTGTAGCTGCTGGAAGAGGACTATCCATATTCATTGCCAAATATTTTAAACCACACTGCATGCTTACGACAAATACAATTCTGGTAGTAACTGGAGCATTTATTCTTAGCTTTGGGATCCAAATGAATGATATATTTTTGTGGGTGGGAACAGTAACAATTGGTTTTGGTATGTCATCGATTTTTCCTACTGGAATTTCCTGGGCAGATCACTATTTTCCTCTGACTGGAAAAGCAACTGCCGTGTTTGTAGTAGGATCGGCTCTGGGCGAGATGGCTATTCCTGTTTTCACAGGTTACCTTTATGAAAACAAAGATAAGATGGCACTTATGTATATGATGATCGCTGTTGGGTTGTCTTGTACTATCTTTTATGTGGTAATGCAGTGCATTGCTTCACATAGGGAGACACTGTCACCTTTAAGCACTAAAACTCGTGGATTTGTTCGTCTAGATGAAGAAGATAACGTGTCATTGGAGTCACTAGCAGGTAGCTTTGATAGCTCGGGTTATGCGGAACAGACACACATGAGAAAGGGAACGCGTTTGAAATATGTTGAAAATCAACAAGAACACGATCACCTTATTGATATCGATGAATAGCTACAGAAGATTATCATAGTAAACAAACTGTCAGCAGTTTGACTAAATAGATTTGATAATACACTGCATGGCTGATAAATAACAGATGAGAAATCGTAGAACAATATCATGTACGATCAGAATAAAGTTCGAAAGTCACAGTTATATTGCTATATAACATTTGAAAACAAAATGACAAAACTGTCCTCAAGTGGAACTTGAATGTATAGGTGCTTATCTTTTTAAAGCCAAAGAAAATAAAACATTTCTTCAATATGAGCTAACCTAATTTTACCTACATTATTATACAAAAGTTTTTCCCCCCATCTGTCCTACCCGGCAGTCCTATAACATTTAACGGATTGTGGTAGTTTAAATTTAAATTTTGTACATTTGTATATATTATATATCGACAAAGTGATGTTTCACATAAACTTTGAATTTATAACTTTAATATGTAATTTTTAAATAAGCATGTTTTTAAAGGGACCAACACGTTGTTAACGTTATAAAAAGAAAACTTCTTTTTGTTGTTGCATTGATGTGTTGTAATTTTATTTCAAATATTTTTGTACATGTATATAAATGAGAGGACCAGATATTTTTTTATTATAATTTATGCAATGCCCCATTTGTCTAAAATATATTTAAAAGTTTTAATACATTTTTATTTCAGCATATTTTTGAACTTTTAATTTTCCATTATTGTAACAAAATGTACAAATTAATAGGCATTAATTTTGTGCTTTTCAATTAAAACCATCATGTTTTAATGCGCTGTTTGGAATGTCATTGTTACCAGTTTTGCTTTCAATTGATGTTGGAACATACCAGTTTAATATAATATTCCATTTTAAATGTAATTACACCCTTACTTCTTTACACAATTTGTTTCCATTTTATTGATTTTTGAAGTACATTGCATATTTATGAAAATTGTGTATATGTAAATAATTTATGAATTACTGTATTATTGGATAGGTACTGCTAGTGTTTGTTTATAATGACTCATCCAAACTTTGTTCAGAGATTTCAAGTTCATCAGTAGTTGTTTCCATCATTTTACTGCCATCATTTAGAAAATATTTTATTATTATTTTAATTACCATTCTATCAGGAGCCTTAACAGTATTTTGTAAATAGCTCTTTCAACAAGCTAATTTGACTTACTGTTAGTGGAAATTACTCTGTTACAAGAATAAAAATACATCTTCATTTAAATTATGGCCTTTTTAAATTATTTAGTTAACAGATTTTTTCTCTTTAAGACTGCTCCATCAAAATTAAAATGCCACATTATGTTATTTACATTTTCAAAATAATGTTGGAGAGGAGGGGAAAATAAAATCATTAATTTATTGTGCATGATGGTGCAGTTTATTTTGAAAACATACCTAAATGTACATATTATTTGTGTTCATACTGGAGCTTTATTTCCAGTAATAAACATGTAATTATTTTAAAATGATAAATATTTTGCTTCTCTTTTTATTTGAATGTCAATTTGAATAAACATATTTTGAATTAAGTTTTAATATTTGTTTTACTAGTATTTAAATTGGTTTACAAAAGTATTAACAGTTTAAAACTAAATTTTCCGCACAGTAACCGATCCAAAATAATTACCCCTTACCAGCTTACCATCTTTCTAGGCTTGATGGTAAATACTCACACACCATCAATTGTTATATTTGACCACTAGGGTAATAAATATCAGACTATATTACATCATAACTAATTTAAAAAATCCTTTTAGTCCTTTATGTCTGTAGGAACCAAACAACAAAACAAAAACAATGAGTACTCAAATATGTTTATTTTGAATGCAACCAAGTGTTTTCCAAAAACGGAATATCTACATTGGCACAAACAAAGTATGTCATAGCAACCTTAAAATAAATATAAGGAATGTAAAAAAAAACAAAAAACCTAAAAAAAACTAAATGGACGGAATCAACA
Organism: Symmetromphalus regularis; assembly: GCA_032355785.1. Taxonomy (NCBI): domain Eukaryota; kingdom Metazoa; phylum Mollusca; class Gastropoda; order Neomphalida; family Neomphalidae; genus Symmetromphalus; species Symmetromphalus regularis. The sequence goes on along the minus strand of JAULBS010106294.1, from coordinate 9,835 downwards.
TAAAATACAACTGGAACGCTTCACAAACTGAATAAATACACAATTATGACTATGAATAAGGAGTCATTCACAAGTTTAAATATTTTCTTATTTATGCAAATCATACATTGGTCGGGTGGGGGAGGAGAGAGAGGATACAGCCAGCATACAAGTTTATATTAATAATTAAAATGTGAATTTAAATCCTTCCCAAAATGTTGTTAAGTATAAAAATCGAGGTTTGGGGTGTGTGTGTAGGGGTCAGAAGAGAGAAATAAGGGGCGAGGTCTGAAAATATGTGTCTTGTATGAATAAGAAACTGTTGAGAATTGTGAATGACTCCATAATAAGGCTATTTCAGAAATAAATGAAGAGGCATAGAAAGAAACTGGTTTTAAATGTTTAGTGGTAAGTTACCCAGAATTGTGGGTCCTAACATTTGAGGGGATGTGTCATAAAAAAAAAAGTTTCTTCTGAACATATCCCCATAACCACACATCTATTTCTAAAACCCGTTTTCATATTGTTATCTAATATTACAAAAATGATTAATCACATTGGTTAAAAATAATACATTATTAATCAGTTTTGTATTATTTAAAACCTTTTCAAAACTAACCCCCGTCAATTCTATATATCTTGACTGACTGACATACTGTAGGGGTATGGCTAAATACAAAAACCTTTTATAAATTTAAGTGATAGCCAAACAATTTTAAACTTATTGTTAATATAATGTTACTATTTTGATCAAACAGTGGTATGGGGCCTAAAGAAATACTTCAAATTCGATGAATTTTTTTTTTTGGATTTGGTAAATATTCCCCTGATATATAACTAGCTAAATCAATAAATTTCTATGTAATGCTAACAAAATGAAATTAAAAAATGGAACAAAAATAGAGAAAAACATCACAATATCAACTATTTGTTACTATATATTATATTAGTACACATTATACATTCATCTGTATCTAAAGCTTGTTAAAAAATACAGATCAAATACAATCTACATATGGTTTCATAAACTTTTGAATGATCTGAATATTGGAAATATCTACCAGTACTGATATATATCAGCACTGACCGACACTATTCAGGATCAAGTGTTATAAATGTAATTAATTACATTACTAATATAGTACCTAACAATATTAATCTGCATGTTGTTTTATAAAGTTTTCCAGATATTACTATTAATAATTGGTTTACCCATCTATCGTCAATAAATTAGGAAAACTTACTATTGGTACTTGTTTCAGGAAAACCCTTTATAATATGACAATGTATAGATACAGTCGGACGTCATTACAACGACATTTACACCACCCGACACATGTTCTGTGGAAACAAACGTACACAACTTTAATCTTATGCGTTAGAACGGAATTAGGCTTCTGACACCGACAGTGCAAATTTACAACAAAAGTACAAATGGCCATTCAAAATACTTCTTTTTAACGACAAAACAAGATATAAGAATGATCATCCGATTAGTAACTTCTCTTTAATTATCGACTCAAGCAGGCCACGTAACATTTATTAGTCAGATAAAAACCCAATACCTTTGGGTATGGTCACATGACTTCCGAATATTTGCCATGTGAGTATTGAGGGTATTGTTTAAGCAATTAATGACATTTAACTAATTATAGTGTTTTTATTTTTATTTACTGGTTTTGTACTGTGTTCACGTCTTTCATAAAGATGACGTACATTATTGCCAAATTTGCACTCGATCATGGCTGAACCCAATTCTCCACAGTAAAAAAAAGAAGTGAAATTTCAATTTATAAAACTGACCTTCTAAAGGCTACTCAAGATAATATTGCTAGACATTTCAGTAAAGAGTGGGGTTTTTGACACCTTTGTAATAATTACAGCTAAAATATTTTTCCCCATGATTGACACAGGGGCGATAACTCGTGACTAAATCGTTACAATGTTCAGCAAATATGTTATAACGACAGACTTATCATAGGACAAAGGTGGTCATGTAATGAGGTACGACTGTAAATGTATCTTACATTAATATCTTAAATTAAGAAGCTTCCTCACCCAATACAAATTTAAATTCCATCCCAATTTATTCAGTAAGAGAATTATATAATTACCAGAATATAATAAAATATTACATTTACAATACATAAATACAATTCACCAGAATATGAATAAAATATTAAATCTGCAAACATGTTCCTAACAGTCTTAGTCACAGCAAGTCTGGATTTTCAAAAATGATAACATCACTGTAATATATTACTACCATAACCATACTATAACAATAAAGTATTACCAAAGCTTTTCTATCACAACTTAATCAATTTATGAATCAAACACTAAAAGGCATACTGTTCTATAGAGAATTGTAACAGTATGTTATATATTAAATACAAAAACTCTTTTGGAGACAACCTTTCACTTTAAAACACAAATGATCAGTAACTCAAAACATGAGTCCACAAGACAGCTTAAATAATAAACATTTTGGGGCAGTCATCTTAAGAAACCATCATGTTCCAAAAGTCAAGTTTTTCACGTTTTGAAAGGTATAATGCAATCCCTACAAGTTACACTAATTACAAGTGGTTTAGTAATTTAGTATAAAACAAGTTTCACAAGTCCAGCCAGTGATCTGTTACTGGTAAATAAGGTGCCACTGATTATGTAACATATCACATTTGAATAAGGTGGATATTAAACACATTATTTATAAAACATCATTCCTGAACATCAAAGATAAATATAATAAATATATAACCACACAGATCAGCATCATGGATCACAAATGCCAGAAATAAATGAATAAATATGCTATGCATTCAGTACACTAAACTTGAAGAATTTCAAGTTAACTTGCAAAACTCTAAATCAGCCTATAATGTAACATTTTGCTACACTGATTGGCATTAGAATTAAACAAATTCCCATTTGAAGTTCCATGGGCAAGATTGGATTAAGCTAAATTGAAAGAAAAGGTGGTTTAATCAAATGAATTTAGGTGAAAGGAATGGATTGTTATTCAGTGGCTATTAGAGGTCTGACATATGGTATTCTATGACTCATTGACTTCAGAGGAAACCTGTTACTGCCACATAGGCTACTCATTCTGATTAGCAGCAAGGGATCTTTTATATGCACTTTCCAACACACAGGACGGCACATACCAGTCTCTGATAAACCAGTTGTGGACCACTAGTTGGTGTAAGTGGCTTACACCTTCCAATCAAGTCTTGGTGGAGCACCCACTCTGGGTTGAAGCAAGTGTTGTGATTAAAAATCAGAGGCCTCGACTGAGATTTGATTCCAGTACCTACCAGCCATGAGACCGACAGCTTAACCACTATGCCACTGAGGCGGGTCAAATGAATCAAGAAAACTACTTTGGTTCTATTAATCACTGCCTGGCATTCAAGAGTTTACAACAATTACTTCACTCTGTCGATGAGTTCTATTTTTAACCAATCCATCCAATGCTTAGACTGGTGAACCAATTATTTAGACTGCATATTTCAAACTGCATGTTTGGTTGATTCTGCAGGGTGATGTATTGTATAAATAAACAATTACTGAAAAGATTGTTGACAGAAAAAAAGAACACGATGTTTTGGGATCAAATAGCCAATGACAAACACTGACAATTTGTGTGGCATCATTAAATGTAATTTCTTGTTCAAAATCCAATGCTTTCATCACTTATCTTGTACATTGTTGCATATGATGTTCATTCAAAAATTTCTATAAATACTGACATACATTATATGCAACAAATTTTTTACAAAAGACAAAACTGTAAAATAGATATTTACATTTGTGATTTCACATGCATGTACTACTATGTGTATTTACAATTATTATTATACAATACATATATTTACAATTAATCACACAAAAGCATTTCTCTAACAACTGGTGTTACCATATTTATTATGCTTGTAGCAGAAATCAAATTTAATACATATAGTATGTGAACAGTCCAGCTAGCTGTACTTTTTTTTGTATTATTTTGTATTTCATTGTTTTATGTATGTGTTTCCATTTGTATATTGTTTTCTTCACACAATATTCTCCCTTTAGCACCATCACATTAAGCAAAAAGTTTGTATTGGACTGACGACAGATACGACTTCCAAGAACAGTGAATACATTCGTAGTATTAAAATTTACCAACAAAATAAATGACAAGAAATGTTCACCAACATCTGCAACAACAGTTAACCAATTGAAATATATATGTATATATAAAATGGTTCTCTATTCTGTTTTCATTACACACAAAACCAAGTGACATACACAAAATAATATTTTGTCATATTTCCATTAATTGCCACATACAATTTAACTGATCCTAAAAATACAAATGACCAATCTGGCTAAACTATTTGTTTGCCCTTCAGAGAAACCTATAAACAGCTGTATTCAAATAATTTTTATCAGGCATGGTACAGAGATAAAATGGTTTTCCAGAAAAATTATGACAAGTAGAATAGCTTTTTACGCTGTTGACTACTAACCATGCACCAAACATAGACGATGACTGCACATGCACAGAAACTACCAAACATTTCCTCTTCCTTAGCCTGATGCACTGACACCACACGCATTCACCAACAGAGAACAAGCAACCATTAATATATATATATTTTTAATTTTGCAGAATTCTGCAGTTTTGCAGAGAAGTACCACCCCTTTTTTAATTTCTATTTTTTTTAAGAGTTGTTTTTTCTTTCCATTTTGATGTAAGTCAGTAGTCATTCACGACAGGAAATAAAATAAATCGCCTACATATACTTATATACTAGCTACTCAGACAGTGGTGAAATTCTCGGTTGGGTTGAAGACAAACTTTTTTGAAGAAAAAAAAGCAAATCTTGTACATTCTGTTATTTTGTATACAATATCAAATGATTACATGTACGAGGGGGTGTCAAAAGTCGAAAGGTTTTATGCGTTCCCCAGTTCCCGAATAAATAGCTAATTTTTGTGGGCTTGGTAATGTTCTTCAGTTTTGTGAAAAATAATGTGTTTAATTTTGTTTATATTGTGCTTTCAGTTGCTATTGAATTCTGCCACTAGGTAGCCCCTATCACTCTGCAAAAATGAACAAAAATTAATTTAACAGCAACATACATGAAAGCACAATATGAACAAATAATTAAGCACATTATATTTCAAAAGACTAAGAAGATTACCAAGCACAAAACAATTAGCTACTCTTTCGGGAACTGGGGCAGACTCAAAACGTTTTGACACCCTCACGTATATGCTGTTCTCAAAGCTTGGTAATGTGAAGATTTAAAAAAAAATTATATCAATTTACTACATTCTTTTAATTTGTTAACCAAGAACAGTCAGTACAATTTTATCAAGACCTTAACAGACAGACAAAAAACTTGTCAACTGAGAACAAAGAATTTGGTCCCACACAGGTTGAAGTCAGACCTGTACAAACACAACCACAAAATATACTTTTGATTTAGCACAACAAATGTAAATTAGAAACGCGAACAAGCTGCATAGCTGTTCACATGCAGTCATATTTAATACACACGGCAAAACTGTGTTCAACATGGTTACAGTTATCTTTCCCACTGGACAAGGTTATCTTAGTTTTTAGGAATAAGAGTATCATAAAGTGCTAATAAAAAAATGAATAAAACAAGAAAGTCACATTCTGACTGACTGGTGATGAGCACACACCTTGTGTTCAAAACATGCATGAACAAAAATCCATAACAATACTTGGAGAAATCTTGTCATTCTACATTCTTTTGGGTTGCATACTATTAAATCATTTCATTATAATTTATGCTTCTATTAAACTTGATCTTTTCATTAAAATAACCAGTCTCTAAAGTATAAATAATAAATTATTTTAATTCCCGTTTCACTTTGGAACAAGACCTCTGGATGTCGGATACATAGGTGTTGTTACTCCTAAAGCCTTTTTACTTGCAGTCTTTGGTCTGAAAATAAAATAATCATACATGAAATTAAAACTGGTTAATACAAGCTGCAAGGAAATGTTGAACACAAATAAACAAACAAACAAACAAAAAAACAAACAAACAAACAAACACACACACACACACTAAAATAATTTTTAGCCTTTTTTGTAGACAAATAAAATGGGCATTTTTTTTTATCAATTACCTTTTACCATACATTTCCTATTTAATGTCCCTGTGGGTGTTTAATAGAGGTCAAATTGGACATTAGTGTACACATTGTCAGTGACAGTGTAAAGTCTGAAAACATAATTTTACTGTTAAATATTTTGCGCTATACAGATTACTAGTGTATGCATTCATTACTACTTTGGATACTATGGCAGGATCATGGATTTATGCTGGAGTAAGTCACTTTTATTTTGCAATATGGCTGGGGGTGGGGGGCTTTAATTAGAGTGTATTTAAATAAGGGATATATGGTATTTTAAAACTCTATCTCCTACACCAATCAAAACATTGCACGTTTTTCTAATTCAAATAAAGTCAAACTTGTTTTAAGCAGCCACTGAAGGAAGTTTAAAAAAGTTTCCTCAACACAGGTTGCTGCTTAACACAAATTACATCATACTAAATGATCTGATTTGGTAGAAAATGAAGACAGGTGGCTTATTACAGGTGACTGGATGAACAGGTTTGCCCAAACTTCCTAAACAATCAACAGGCTCTTTATTTAAGCAGTTACCTGCTCCTCTATAAGTAGTAGTACTCATAGAAATATTGTGAGCTTCTAAACACTGGTAAATTTTTTTTTTAACTTCCATCAACAAAACTCAGAATCTCACCTTGCAGCTTTCTCTTTCTTTTTACCAATTTTTGATTTTGAACTGAATAATCCAGAACTGAAAGAAAAGAAAAACAATAATAGTATATAAATTATTCTAGTTTTGCAATCTTCAGTTATTACTGTTGTAATGACTTGTTATACAGCAGCTGTTAGTTCTTCATTATTAATGTGTGGTATGTGTGCATCCACGAGCATGTGTGTGTGTGTGACGTGTATAAACGAAGTTTTGTTAAAACCTACTGTTGACCACTAGTCCCAATATGTTTGTAGCAACATGTAAAGTTTTTTCTTTCTTTGACACCACTAAAGCACACTGTTTTATTAACCATTAGGATGTTTAAAATTTGGTAACTTTGATACATAGTCATCAGACAGAAAAGCACATACCATAGCAGTTGTAAAATAGTTGGGATAGGAATCACTTAATCAGAGAATAACTCCACAGAAATGATTTGATCCTACGACCAAGCCACCTCAGGTGAACGCTCTACCAACTAGGATAAATCACACCCCAGCATCATGTAAAACAAATCCCCTAAGATTTCTAAAATCAATATATATATATTTTTTCTTACGTGCTGCCATCAATATCGATGTCTTCCTCCTCTTGGAGAGCAGTATCAATAGCAGCCTGGACTTTAGGCGCTACGGCCGGTCCTTCATAGTCACGTGTCGTCCTGTTTGGCATGTCTAACTCTACTTGCAGAATGTTTTCACCCTTAAAAGAATCAAAGATGTGGCATTAACATTTTAGGAGTTCACAACAAAGAAAACCCAATTTTACCGAAACTCTAAGTCAAGCTTCACATATAAACCAGGTGCAGATATCAAGAAATAATTTCACTGGCATGAGGGACAAGTAGCCTTGAAATTTTACTATTTCCCACTAGTTCACCCCTTATTTCCCACTAGTTCACCCCTTATTTCCCACTAGTTCACCCCTTATTTCCCACTAGTTCACCCCTTTACAGGCTGGAACCATATGACTGACACACAAATGGGCCCTTTCTGAGAAGACAAACATTAGCCAGGACACTTTTCAAGGAGCATGTAACAGCAACTTAGTCCAAATACCCGATAAATATAAAAATGCTGTCATAGACCTATTTTGAAACAGCTTTTTACAACCGCACTGCTGATTGCCGTCACAAATTTCGAGGGCTGGAATAGAGTATCTTTGATGATGCAATGTACACTTATAATAAATGAAATACTGGTCCAGAGGACTAGAGTAATTTATATTTCACTCATTCAAAGCTATTTCAACTCACTTAGGATGAGGAGACGAGCATTAGTTTCTTTTCCTTGTAAACTTAGATCTACAACTGAATCATGTTCACAAAATGTCATACTTCTATAAACTAGCTGCAAATTGGTATTGTCAGAATGCAAACAATCTCTATTTTCTACAAAATCAGCAACTGCCTATCATTAACAAAAAGGTACAATCTTTTTGTTGTGAAAATGGATCCATATCTGAAACCAAAAATTTTATTTTATGAAAGCAAGAAATAATAAAAATCACTAAGGCTTTTTTGACTTCCAGTAATTTTTAATATTTACAATGAAAATTCTTAATTAAACAGATAATGAAATGATGGAAAAGGGAGCTAACTGTATTAAATATTAGCATCCATTACCTTGTATCTTGGGTTACCTCCCATAGCAGCAGCCACCTTTGCAAATTCTGAGATTGGACGTCGGTTACCAAGAGCTGACACCGGTCGCTTTGCCATTGTTTGAGAGCTGAAATTAAAAGTCTATTATTAAATATGTAGTCTCACTCATTCTGTTGTCTGGTAATGCATTACCACATTAAAGACATTTTATTTAATGTTATAACAAAAAATACAACAGTATTTTAAGGAAAAGACATACAGGGTTTTTAAAAATAAAATATATGGGATGTTAATGAACAAATACTGTCAAAGAATTTGCATGTGTTGGGAGATTTACCTATCTGTGCACAGTTTCCTTAACATCATGTGGTGCTCTCTAATTTTAATGTATAAATGTCCAACTGTCTCCTCAAATATTTATTTCTTTTATCTGAGGCACACTGTGGATCTCCTTGAATTGGTGTAAGTCTCTTGAAATGTGTAGACAAGGAGTCCTTAAAGCACTTTAATTATTTACCCCAAAATTGTGCACTGCCTATCATACAAACAATTCTACATAATAATAATAAAACTGTTTCTCCATTAACTAGACACAAATGCTAACTAAATTCAGGATACATATCAAATAACTACATACTGCCTACACAAAATGTTTCAGTTCCTGATTTACTTAGTACAGTAAAAAAAACTTACTTCTTGTTTGCTAGTGGTCTAAGTTTCCACATGTCCTCATCTTCATCATATAAAGCTCGGTTCTGCACTTTGGTTTTTTCTTCAGGTGGAATAAAGTTATCTATGATAAGCATTCTGGAAAATAGAATTTTCAAATACTAGATAAATAAATTTTAAATTTATAATACCTAGAATTTAAAGGGACCATCAACACCTGACAAAAAAACGTAAGTAAATAAGAAAAACAAAGCAAAATTAAAAAGCAGGATTTGCTTAATGTGTAGTTACTTAAGTTTGAGTTCGCGGGTAAGTTCCATCTGCGTCTGCTCAAGCTCCTGTCTCTCCTTCACGTGCTCCTCCTTCAGATCCTGAATCTCACTCTTTATCTGCTGCAGCTTGCCAAACAACTGAAACAAAAACATGGATCTGTAAACATAAATAACATCATTATCCAAGTCGTTCACAATAAACTATCATAACAATTATTAGCTACTGTCATATGAATCACTTGTTTTTAAAATAATTATATATTTAAGTTATCACAAATCTAAAGATGTAAGGGTGTTCTTGTTGTTTCTGAAATTGATATCACTGTTCAAGAATGACTGCTACATCAAGAGATGGTTATGCCACATTTCTATTATTATTAGTCCCATTATTTCAGCACTTTAAATTCTAACAATATTGCAACAGAGCTTAAAGCACAAGTGAAATATAATACTGTTTTGGGTTATTGTTTTCATAAACAGTATCTATAAACATCCACTAAA